>WMED01007894.1:0-17316 GCA_019650415.1 Pipa parva | reverse complement strand
TGGTGGGACATTGCCTTGAATGAGTACACTCCTCTAAAACCTAATAAATTCAGCGATATCTCTGTATTTTTGGAAGGAATCTTTCAGCAATTATTAATGAAATGTGTCAATCCTCAACAGGAAAATATGATTTTCTTGTTAAGATGATAAAATGACAGGTTGAAAAAATTAGAACGCCTACTCGGAATTTACAAAGTAAAACTTAATGTTTAATTGATATGCATATGAATCAATTTAGCCAGATGTTTAAATAGATGTTTGATTGATTTTATTTTATATTTAAATTGTTATTTAAATAAATTTTTGAAAAAGAAGGGACTACCCTCTCTCCACACCATGAACCATCAAAGCACTTTATTCAGCAGCATCACATTGTCCCCAAACCAGGGTTGGCTCAAAAAAATTCAGGGCCCAAGATGAAAATAACATTGTTTAATAAATAATAGGACCTGCAAATGTGAACTCTCTCTCTCTCTTGTTTAGTTTATTTTTTGGGAATTTTCAAGCTTTTGGTGAAAAGATATAAGTAACTATACAAATAAGAATACATCAATCATTTACTGAAAAAATCATCAATCTAGCAGTAACAATGAATTGGCCACTAAATGGTTTACTATTGTAATTGTGCTATTTTGGTACTTATTTATTTAGTTTACTAATGGTACACTTAGTTTTCTAACTCTTGATTTGAGAAAAATTTCCTAATTTCTTTAGTATGTAGATTGTGTATTATATGTTTTTGTTGTTTACAACCCTTAACCAATTACATACAGTATGATATAAATAACATAAAAGCAAACATTTAGAGTACAATGCCTATGTAACATACAGAAATGTGTGTGTTCAAGGGTCGGTGTTGGGGGTTCAAACTCTGTAAAATGCTTCTGCAGGGGGCTTCTTGGGGGACCTCTGGATTTACCCATGGCCTTAGTTTCAATATCAGACTTGGGGGGTGCTACTTAATGCAGTGACAGAATACCAATAGAATTTCCTGATGTCCACGTACACCTATCACGTAGGCAATATTAGTCAGGAAAATTGAACAGTTTTTAGCAGCAGTAAATTTAAAAAGAAATTGGGAAAATGCTGGAAAAAATAAATCAAAAATTTAACATGCAGTATCAAAGATTTACAGCAGTAAAGTTTTTTAAAATAGATGAATTGTTCAAAAGTGGAAAAATACTCAAAAAATCCATACTTTAATTTTTTTTACTATTTTGTAACAGAAAAGCTGCAAAATATTCTTTATTATTTGTTAATATTGACAGAGTAGGGTATATATATCATTATACATTTAGGATTTAAGGCAGATAAATTGTATATATATTGGTGGCTGTTGCAGTAGATATAAGAATTTGGACAGATAAATCATTTTGAAGATGTTTATTCATCCCCTCAAGGATAAGGGCAATAGACAATTAAAATAACTAGCAGGTCTGAAAATTACATAATTAGTTAATAAATTACTGCTTATATAAAAATATATAATTAGATAAAATCATGAGTCCATTTTAGAGGGATCTTTGGGGCAAAAGGACTTTCTTACTTTCTCCAGTTAACTTTAGATCCAGGAAATAAAGAAAAACCATTAACCAATTTAGGTAGAGAAATTTAAGGGCATCTGCTATTTAAAATAGTACATCCTCAACCTATTGATATATGTTCTTCAAATGATCCAAAACATAATATTGAGAAAATGATTTCATTATAATATAGAGATTTAATAGTTATTGCAAACAGGAGGGGTAACAGAGGACAACTCTGTCAGATGCCTCTAGCCAGGAAGAAAGAGAAAGATATTATTTGTTTATTCTAAATTGG
The DNA here is from genome assembly GCA_019650415.1 of Pipa parva. NCBI lineage: Eukaryota > Metazoa > Chordata > Amphibia > Anura > Pipidae > Pipa > Pipa parva. Next base: position 15,495 of record WMED01007894.1, on the reverse strand, counting down.
TTTTGGGTTGAGAATATATTAATTTAATCCATTTGAGGAGGGTAGGACCTATACCAAATCTTGATAATATTTTTCATAAGTGCAGCTATACAATTAATAATCAAAAGAATTTTCAGTGTCAAGAGAGGCTATTAATCTATAGAATTTATTTACATGTGATAAAAGAAGGCTGGTGTACAACTTTCTTAAATTTATATTTGGTGCTTATCAGGGCATAAACCCATTTTGTCAAAGTGTACTATTTATGAAATGATTTTGTTGAATCTAATAATTTAGCAAACACTTTAGCATGTGAATTAATTTAGAAAATTGGTCTGTATCATCCTCGTGAACTTTACCAGGTTTTAAAATCATAACTATTAGAGATTTGATAGATGAGGGTGGTAAGTAGCTGGTTTAAAAGGATTCAATTACCTTTGAAGTGCATATATTTCTTTTAATAAAGCCAAATACCATTCAATGTGAAAGCCCTCTATGCTCTGGGGTCTTGTTAACTGAAAAGGAATGTAAGGCTATTTCCAGTTCATATTCTGTAACTGGGGCTTCTAGGTAATTTAGATTGCTGTGGAGTTCAGGAAAGGAATTTTTTTAAGATGTTATAATGTAGAATTTGTATGAGCATCTGAATAAATATAGTGTAGAGAGTAAAATGCATGTTTTTTCATATGGGGAATTACACTGTGTTTTTCAGCTGTTTCTAGACATTGATTCAGTTTCAGTTGTTACAACTTTAGAATTTTGTCTAGTAGAGTTAATTTCTCTAGTCTATACACCAGGACCATTGACTTTGCTGATATATTGGTAATTTTTTATTGGTCTTATATAATTCAATGGACATGGAAAGTCCAACAAACTGAAAAATAGTTTTGTTAAACATTGAAATGAATCGATTAAGGTTGTTTTGATGTTTACAAATTTCCTTCGTAGTACAAAATGAAAATTCAGGATACACTAGACACAGCATAATTAATAATAACATTATTTCTTCCATAAAAATACCCCATTGGAAAAAAGATACAGACAATGTTAATGGACGATATCCATTTAAGGTGGAAATATGACATGAGTGGATAGTAAGAACTTGGCACACATAAATTGTTAGTTATGAGTTAAACAAAATCAGCAGGGACCTTAAGGGATTATGTTGTTCTCCTGCTGACTTGTCATTCACCATCCCAGATTCATCATGCCAATAATACACTGCATTCAATGTGGTAAAGGACAATGTGGTGCTACACTGTGTTCCCTCTAATTCATCAGTCTCAATAGTAGTGGTCTACTCTTAAGTTAGCAGCTAGGTGGTGGTTGGCTTTTGGGAACCTGATGGGCTGTTAGGAAAATATGCTCCCAAGTGTGATTTCAGCCATGTTTTCTATACATTTCTTAAGGTTTGGATCTTCAGCCTTTTAACTTAGGACTACAATATATATATTATTTCTGTGCAGTCTGTTCCCAAAATCTTATGTGTGAGCAAGTAGTGAAGTTTGCAGTTCACTTTTCACTTTTGTCTGTAGTGAGAAGAGGATCCACATCCTCCAAACCCGATACCCAAATCTCAGCTTCTGTAGTGCACTCTCTTATGTTTGGTACATCATTGCGAAGCTTGAATAAATCTATGCCTAATGTCAACTAAAGAGGGTTCTTGATCAGAGGGTACTTGATGTGAATTGAACCTGAATGCAGGGGATGGAATTGAGAGTACATGTAACACACTGCTTCAGGCACATAATTACATTTTGGTTAAACTTGCCATTTTGTCTACCAAGCATCATGAATAATTGCAGGGTTGATCTTGAGAAACAACTATCGGCCTTTTAGTTTAAGTATTGCTGTCTGCATAACTGTAGCATGAGAGTGGAAGCCACAGCTAAGATCTTTTCCAATTAAATTTATGTGAAAACTGTTTGCTGCTCTGGACATAGCAGAAACCATTATTTTCTGTTGAGACACTTGTGAGGTCAAAATAACAAAACCACACTGAAATTCTGTTTCTAGCCTAGGAAACACAAAGGAATGTGGCAACATGTAAACTAATATGACTGTTTCCTTTTTAATATTATATAGTCAGAAAAAATGTTAAAACAATAAGGGCAAAGCAGACAAATCACATTTAGAAAATATGCCCCATTGTTTTGTTATGGGAGGGACGTTTCTGTAAATAGAGCAACATAATTAATCTGTGACTAATTAGTGTCACATTCATTTACTATCTGCAAAGGAGGCAAGCAATATTGCACCTCCTGTTCATGTCATAACATCAAATTTGTAAAAAAAAAAAAATGAATATTATATGCACACAGAATGCCATGCTTGACATTTTACTTTTTTGCAGTTTCTCTGACTTCTTATGTACACTAAAACAGCACTTCATTTTAATTGAGGAAGTTTTGCAGTACACTTCCTTGGAGTGTCATTAGCCAGCAAGTGCTGCAAAAATATTAGTCTCCTTCACCAAATAAAATGTAGTACTTTGTAAAATGTTGAACTATAGTTTCCTCAGAGGCAGATTTGACATCTGTACACTAATTGTAGATGAATCAAAGTTCTCAAGGGAGACTTACATTTCTCCTAGGAATGATTATTAAAGGGGGAGGGGATACTTATTGATTGGTCTTTTATGTTCTAACGCTGCCTCCTCCTTTAAATATCTTGCCAATATCTTCTGTTCCTGACAAGTGCTGTGATCCTCTTCACTTGTTGTGCGAATAGAGAAATTATGCAAAACTGCTACTGCGCTTGCTCTGTTTGCTGAAACATACAGGAACAGGAAGTGGAGAGGATCATAACTCCAGTCAAGAGCAGAAGAAATGGGCAAGTTACTCAGAGCTGGAGACAGCACTGAAGCATAAAAGACTGATCACTAAATATCCACCACCATCACCCTAAGAAACACTAGGGAAAAAAGATATAATTATACTTTAACAATAATAAAATGTCTAGAATTATGAGGAGGTCACAAAGTAAACCAATGTAGTAGAACAGGCACACTATAATTATGCTAAGTACTATCCAGTTAGCAGACTGGGCCTGCATAGTTTGCTGAGCTGACTGGTACCAACGTTCCATCTTGCTGGCAGTCCTTATGCTTACAAGCGTATTCAATAAAGGTTCATATTATTTTTTTCTCCTCTTTTTAGTTTTGTTTCAGCTAATTTTTAAGAATTTTTTTAGCTATTTCCCTAAAAATTTACAGTGAAAAAGGATCAATTAGACAAAATGAGTAAAATATACTAAAGAATATAAAGGATTATTGTACAATAAGTTAATGCATTTTACCCCTTAATAAATATGCTCCAATTGATTACAAGGAATACATAATGAATAAATGATAGATACCAAGATATTTTGCAATGATGCATACTATGCTCCGCCATTTAATATCTAGAATTTTGTTTTTTCCTGTGCTAAACTAAAAGCCAAGGTCTTTCCTAACCACCACTGAAAGTCATTTTAGCTTATAGAGGCATGTTTATCAAAGGGAAAAACATGTCTGAATGCATCTTACCCCTTTAATTACATTAAATAAATACATTCTTTTTATGTATTGATCACTTAGCCAGCTTGTCAATATTCATTCAATTGAAACCTGCTTTCTTTCAATGCTACTTTTTAAAATAATTATTTTAAAGCATATATGTATCGTTACCCTAACATTATTCATCAAGATCAAATTCAATTTGTTTTAATTTGATTTTGGTGAAAAAAAGCCATTCTTTCCTGTTGAGCAGCTTTGCTGTGTAAACTGCATTTTCAATGATTCTTCTCATTTTTGTTAAACAGACTACTCCCTATCTTTTTTTTTTTTTTAAATAAACATATAAAATGGAGAATACATTTTCAAGCATAAAATTTATAACAAATATAAGACAGATTTGCCTCCTTTAATGTGTTTATCGATTGCATGTTGCAGTTTTTAAAAAAAGTTTACAATGGAGAGAATTACCATAAATTTGTTTTATAGGGCTGCCTTATAATACATTGCATTTGGCCTTTAAAATCTATTAGGAATATATTATACTGAACATATTTAGAAAGATAATATTTCAGCAATTAATTATAATGAGCTGCAACCATGTATAAAGAATGCAACATTACCTAATGCTGGCTACATTAACTAAACTAATGCTAAGGTATTATGTTGAAGCATCCTTAGTATAATGACTACAGGTAGAAATCTTGGTAGAACACTAGAGAATAAACAGAGGGTTGTAAAGATATAAGTTTGCTGCGTGTGTTCAGCGAGGCATAAAGGCAGCATAAGAAATAAAGGCATCATTTACAATACTATGAAAACCCACAGAGAGCGGGAGAACTGATGCAATTGTTTTCTTCCTGTAAAAATGATATACAATATTGTAAGTAGGGATTTACAACTCTCTCACTTCTTTTCTTATACAGTATGAAGCGCTGACTTACATTGTTCTACTGTATCACAAGGGAAAGTTGAATGAATATCGGATTATGTGTAATCTGGAATCTTCTAAATTATAAAAATGCAGATTAGTCGACCTTTGCCATGCCTTGGACAAATTGTCAAATTGTTACTCTGTCACATGATAAATACCTGAAGTGTTGTTGTATTACCTGCATCTAGACAAAAGTCAAAAAGTTTTAGACTTGTTCACCCTGAAGAATCAGCCTATTTTCTTCAATACCACTGTTTGTTTTCTATTTGAAATGCTGTTCAAAGCAAATTTTATCACCAAAAAGTATTTGCCTGCCAGTTAGTAATTTGATAGAAATAGATTTTGGAAGCTGTACTGGAATCCACATAATTTTTTAAAATAAAAAAAAAACAACTATATTAAGCAACATGTTATCTACTAAAAATATATTTCCATTTTTATACTATTAACATTTTATTCTCTAGGTGTAAAAAAAAAAAAAAAATAGTTGGGATTTAGTAAACAGAATGCATTTAAATATTTCTGGTGACTTTCATAAAAATGCTTTCAAAACAAATTGAGAAATAGAAAAATATAGATTCTTTAAAAAGTAAAAGAAAAATGTAATTGTCCCTATATGTTTTTAAACGATGCTATTATTTTTCCTATTTAGGAAAATAGTTAATCAATTGAAGTCTTTGCCAGCTATTTTAATTCATATTGATTAGCTTTTCTCTGGAATGGCAACTAATCCTACACTTTGTACTGAGTAAGAATCATTTAGCAATTAAAATGATAATTACTGGCTTACCCTTCAGATTATTTTTTATTTTCCTGACAAAATGTTTCCATAAATTGGCAAATATTTATTTTGCATCCTTATTGAATGTAATATTTTTGAGAACCCAATTTATTCCTGTACATTTGTAACCAAAGGTTTAACAGTCAAAAAAAAATGTCAGTAAATGCGTAAGAAATATAAATAATTCATGATAATTGGCAACTCATTATGCAGTCTTTAACTCTGCATTGACTGTAGTAGGCACTTTTCCAATAACTATTATGTAGATTAGCATTTTCTCTTTTTCAATCACAAAAAAGGTGAAATTACATTCAAATTAGCCTCCAAATGAAATAAATGAATTTTGTTAGAATGTTCACACATTTCTAAACCCTTAAATTATACAAGTTTCTAAAAGCCAAAATATTTGGGATTTTATAGCACAAAATGTATTTTGTTTACCTTTAATTAGAGACATACATATAGAGCAGGCTTGATTTCAGCATTTGGTTCATACACAAAACTCACAATGCAGTTTATTTGGAAAATAATTGTGTCTCCCTGTGCCAGACGCTGAAGTCCAACCTACTCTATCTCTCAGAAGCACATTTGTGGAGCATATTTACTATGGGAAAAACTTTTTACTGAAGCATAGATTGTAAAACTTCTCCAATGGATTACCCATTGGTGCATAGGTTGTGAAATGTCACCTAGCAAATTTTTCTTCATTTCCCTTTTTCCAAACTAAAAGTCATCTATTCTGATGTATAAAATGAATATATATATATATATATATAAATAAATTACCCAAAGCACTGCACACCTGCACACATTTGTAAATAGCAGGGTCACCTTAGATCTGGAACTGCAGAACCATCTCAAAGGACATTACAAATAAGGGACATGCTGAGTCTAAATACAATAAGAACACTAAGACATTGAAGGGCAGAAATGCTGAAACAGGACAATAAAGATCTAGGACTCTGAAACAAAAGACACTTAGGCAGGAGCAAGCAAAGGAGCAGGAGCCAGAACAATTGTGTTACACTCTCCAATATGGAAAATAAACTAAAATGTTAAATATCCTTCCACCACGTTACAGACATGTAAGACAGCAGGAATTGAAGCAATAGCCAAAAATCACCTAGTTTCCCAAAAACCGGACACAACCAGGAAGCCAGAAATATGAACCACAATAAGAGCAGCTCATAACACACACACAATTAGTTATATCACTCAATTTATAGTTACTAGAGGCAATGTCCCAGAATTTTCTCAACAGGATCTCATGGATAGTTTCTTGTTCTGTATCTATAGTTTCTCAGGCGCTGCTAACCTTTGCTTTTGGGGCACTCTTTCTTGCCCATTTTTATTTGTTTGATTTGCACCTTACAGCTGTACCATATGAAGTAATGGTTTCTACATGGACAGGAGTGACAGTGTTTAGCTAAATATAATTTCTATAAATTAAATTTCATGGTAAATACCATTAGTTTATAGTATAGTGGAATCAAAGAGCTGTAATGAACAACCTGTTGTTAACAAAAATGTGCAGGGAAAAATTGAAAGAAAATTTTGATCAGTGGGCAAAAAATTTTTAAAGGATAAACATAGTCAAGGTGAAAATTTTTTTATGCAATTTGCCATTTAGTAAATTTTTCCACACTCACATGTTTTTTTGGGTTAAAAATACCATTGATATCCATATGGGTATGCATTGGAAGGGGAACCACATTGAAGAGAGTGAAAAGTATGAAAATTTTGAGGCATCAATATTATCGATATTGATCTTTTCAGATATTGCTTCCATCTGAATAGTGAATTTGAATAATCCAGAGGAATATTTCCTTATTTTCTTTTTCACTGTTTCCACTTCTTATACTCTAATCCTTTCTGTTTATTTACAGTTTTAGGTGAAAAAGACATATACATGATTCCATGTCTACGTGATCTTAGATTCTATGTATTTACATTTAGGGGGTTATTCACTAAAGTGACAATTTGAATGTCGAATTCTCAAACAGCGGATTCCCTTAGCAAATCAGCGACTGTGACAATTCTCCCATTGTAAAATCATGACCGTGACAATTTTTAAAAATGTGACTGCGACAATTCTCCCATTGTAGAGTCGCGACTGCAACAATATTCTCATTATAAAGACAAGACTGTGACAGTAGCAGCTTATTGCGACTGCTTTTACCTGGTAAATTCACACCTATACGCAACATTTTGGATTTAGTGAATAACCCCCTTAATGTGTGCAATAGCTAGTTCAAAGTAACTATAATTTGTAAAGAAGTTGTAATAGCCATTGTCCTTCCAGAATACCCAAATAGCTTGGTTTGGTTTCAGACAATAAATAAGAAATGTAAAATTTTTTTCTGCCCTTGGTCACATTTGGCTTTCATGAGATATATGGAACCATACCTTTCTGTGTCACTTCACCATGTATTATTGTACAAGCTACTTATTTTTTCATCATGTTTCAAAATATGCTGCAAATAAAGTTAGGAAAATATCAAATACAATTTGTCTCAGCTAGTTCTATAAAAGCTGATTCTTGCTCCAGGGCTTACATTTGATCCACTTTGTTTTAAACAGTATGATGGAGAGTCATGACCAATAAATATTAAACTGCATATGAATTTGTAATGTTGTACAAAAAAAAAACATATGGTTATGCAAGATTATGCAAACCATAGAGGGTTTTGATACACAGGAGCATGTTTGTTAGTCATGCCCATTATGCTGGAATGTATGTATATATAAATCTATTGGCTCAATACAATCATTGACTTTACTGTGATACAAAACTAGACTAATCAGTTCCATTCTACCCAGAGCAGTATACTTGTTCTTTATACGTATGCCTGGATTTTTTTTTGGTTTTCCACTAAATTCTAAATCAAAGAATTTGCAAAAAAAAAAGACTGCACCTTCAGTAAAAAGTAGCATTTTTTGTATATACATGTAATTTGTATAGCATAACAAAGTTCCTCAGAGAAAAATAGGAGACATTAAATGCTGAAGAAAAGGGAAGAGAAAGACAGTTTCTTACAGAAGTCCCTCCACTTTTACATACTTCCTCTTAGCTGATCAGTGACTTGATCAACATGCTTGAGAATTCTAAATAAAATACTCCCACAGGATTCTGATTGGTTTTTCATAGTTCCAAAGCCTTTAAAATCCCTGGCTCAAGATTCCACATTGAACTTGTGAAGAGAAAGTAGAGAAGAGAGAAAAGGAGATTCAGTAAGAAACTGTCTGTAAATTGAAAAAGGTGAAAATAAGTAAATATTATGTGCAGTGACTAACAGACTGGCAAATAACTGTTGGTGACTATACTGTTCATTCATTTGTACCCTTTAAGGGCTGCAAATATGTCAGTACCAAAAAAGTAAAGGATAATAAATAAATAGTTTTTTAAAATACTTGTTAAATGCATATGTGTAAGTGTGTTAGTAACTGGCTCAGTGGTAGGAAACAAAGGGTGGTTATTAATGGTTAGTACTCATACTGAGTTACTGTTAATAGTAGGGTACCCCAGGGGTCAGTTTTGGGACCTCTTCTCTTTAATAAATTTATAAATGACCTTGCTGAGGGATTGCATAATAAAATCTAAATTTTTGCAAATGATACTAAACTCTGTAATGTAGTTAATACAAAGGTGGTTAGTATTTTATTACAGATCCATATAGGTAATTTGGAGGCTTGGGCAGAAAAATGGCAAATGAGTTTTAACGCTGATAAATGTAAGGTTATGCATATGGGAAGGGAAAATGCAAGTTAAGATTATTTTCTAAATGGGAAAACAATGAAGCTTGCTGCCAAGGCATATAGAATCATGGGGTGCATCAAAAGAGGCATAGATGCACATGATGAGAACATAATTATACCAGTTTACAAATCAGATGTCAGACCACACATGGGATACTGTGTGCAGTTTTGGACACCAGTGTACAAGAAAGATGCGGTTGAGCTTCAGCGGGTTCAAAGGCAGGCTACTAAAATAATAAAAGGAGTGAAAAAAATTAGAGTTCCAAGAAAGGTTATCAAAACTGGGCTTGTTTAGTCTAGAAAAAAGAAGACTAAGAGTCTGACCAAATAAATACATTAGGGGTCAGTACAGAGATCTCTTCCACAATCTATTTATACCAAGAACTGTAAGTATAACAAGGGGCATCCTCTTTGTATAGAGGAAAGAAAGTTTGTGCATTAACATAGAAGAGGGTTCTTTACTGAATACCAAGCAGTGAGGTTATGGAACTCTCTTCAAGAGGAAGTTGTCATGGTTGATTCTTTAAAAGAGTTCTAAATTGGTGTGGATGCTTTCTTTAAGTGTTGGAGTTCCCTGATGTAGAAATTATTCTAATTATCATATTTGGAGTAGAGAATAATTAACCTTTGTTGCCTTCCTCTCAACATTGCAACACTGTAGAATAATAGGCTGAACTGGACGGACTTGTGTCTTTTTTCAGCCTTATAAACTGTGTTTATTAGATGCAATTAAGGCTTCTACAAAGTAATAAATAACAAGAAATAGGGCTTTAACTGGCCATGCCATAAAGTATTTCATAGCATTTGTTACTATAAAAATGGGTGATATCACATTTTAAACATTATTAAGGCACTGATATCAAACAGCATTCCCTATAACATACACTATTTCTGTTTGCAATCACTGCAAGGAAACAAGTCACACTAAAAATATATCAACAAAGAACAAACTAACGAAAGTAAGTGAGATTCTATGCGCACAGAATACATAAGCATCTCTTATGCTTATTAGCATTTATCTTTTTACTGTCTTTAGAGCACTGATGAGAAACCTATGCTCCTTCCTTGTATTTCACCTGTCAGTGAATGCTGGGAGATTTAAGGACCAGTTGTTCTTCACTGCATTATACTATTGAAAGAAAAATAGTTTGTTGTCCTTTATACTAAAATAGAATCTGCAGCATCTATTTTCACATGCTATGAAATAACAATATACCTATTAAAACAAGAAACAAGACTCTGCCACTAGCAGTAATTAAAAACTGGCATTTAATAATACATTGAATCTGGAGATAATAAAGTCATCCCTGGTATTGGAAGGTTTTGTATATGATGTCACCTTAGGTGCAGTGTGCTTATATCTCCTGGGATCTATTTCCTAGTGGCAGGTGGCTTAAGGTATTTAGAAATTTAAATTGATTTATAATATATATGGATATACTGTATATGATGCTTTCCATTCCACTTGAAGTGTAGGTAATTACTTGTAGTTGCTAAAAATATTTTGATGGTTAGAGGAGTAGGGTTACAGTAGGTGTATGCCAGTTAGTGCAGTTAGGTAGTATGGCATCTGCTACCCACCCAAAGTGAAAATGAACTTTTCTGAGTTTAATAAATTTCGCCCTTAACGATGGAAAGAAGAAGTTGCCTTTAGCTGCCCTTTACAGCATGATAGTGATATTCTGAGACCCTCGTCAGCCATTGTTCTGACTGCAAACCCTTATACACACACTTTCCACACATATAAACACACAAGCATTGGCATGGCATTACATTTTCAGATCATGATAGTGATCATGTACTTCTGTTACTATTGCTGGTTAAAAAGTAACCAGTCAGCAGCTATCATTTACTGGAGAATTATGTTAACACAATGTAGGGTAATGATACATTTTTCAACTTAGTAAAGGTTGAGAAACATCAGAAATTTATCGATATTGGCATTTTCACTGATTTGAAAACATATTCCATTTAATTTCTCTTGTCAAAAAGTGTTCACCTGATTGAGACTGGCAAAAACCCAATACTTCCTATGGACTAAATCCAGGCATTTCTCCGTACTCACATGATTTTTTGGTATGCAATGGAAGGGGAACCACATTGAAGAGAGTGAAAATTAAGCCAGTTTTAAGGCATCAATATTTATCGATATCAATCTTTACAGATATTGCCAAATTTGATTTATTCTTTTCTAAATCTGCAGAATAAAAAAATAGCTTTGGTAAAAAGACTCAAAACAAATCAAATAGGTAAATACGACCTTTATAAATTCCTTTTAATTGGTTAAGAAAACTCAGGGTAAGTAGAAATCCGTGTCTTTATAAAAAAACACAGATGTCCCATGAAACCTCAATGAATTATGTCAAATACTAAAATCATCTTTCCTGCCTCTTAAACAGCTCTGATAAATCCCAATGTGTTTTAGAGGGGGAACCCTTATTGTCAGTGTCAAATCATCTTCTCCTGGATATGGTTCTTGTGAGCATATTTGAAAAATCTCTGCACAGCATCAGATGAAAATTATTTACATCACATTTTATCTAGCTTTCAGGAAATCTTGGGTTGGCTTATTGAGCCAGCATAGGCACTCCATTCAATTCAACTAAAGTAACTTTTTAAACCTTCCAGTCTGTCCAACATGGGTATCCTCCCTCCTTATGTAAATGGAAATTTACATATTTCTCTTATTCATTCTATCTCAGTGATTTTTAACCTGCATTTCTCCAGCTGTTGATGAACTTGAACTTCCAGCATCCCAGTTGAAACAGCTGGACAAAGGTTAAAGACAACCATGCTGCTGCATAAGAGGGACTTTCATCCTACTCAGCCTCAGAGAAATTTATAACTATTAGAGTGACTTTAGAGAAAGCAATTCCCACCTTCCCAAGTCCTTCCAACACAACAAATTAATATAATACAAGGGATCAGAAACTAGACATAGGGTTTTGTTCAAATGGCTATATCAGTTTATTGTATTTTCAGAGAAAGATTCACATAAATGAATTATTAGACATTAGAAACAATCCGATCACCCATAGCACAACCTTGATGCATTGGTAAAGCTGATAAAACATTTCAGATTTTAACTAAAATAAAAACACAAAAATAATCTGAAAAAAATCTGAACAAACTTAAAAATTCCATGTGTAATTTCAGTAAGATATGTTCCTTACAGAAAATTACACACGATTAACTTGAAACAAACAAAAATGTAAAAGTGCCACAATATCTTACCTTAATTGTAAAAATAAAGACCAAATCATATAAAATTAGCATTATCTCCTCCAAAATCACTGACAGCTCCTAGGTATACTACAATAGCTTTGAACATTCACACAGAGCCAGTAGGCTTTCGAAACAAATATCAACATATGACAATATTATGACAAGCAAAGGGGCTGAATCTGTTAATGTATTAAATTATTGATATTGGCTGCAGATTCCAAGGTATCATGCACTCCATTACATCCTTTCAGGGAACAGCTTAGATACTGACAGATTTCTACTCTTTTGTCATACACAACTTTATTTCCTCATATGTGATAGCTTTCTTACTGCACATACCCAGTCTAGGAAGACAAGGAATAAACTTTATATCAACCATAACACCAACTTCATACTCTGTAGTCGGGCCCCACAATCATTTAGACTATAAGCTCTAGGAGACAGGGACCTCCATCCTCTTGTTTCAATCACTGGAATCTACAAGTGAAAAACAGAAAAAACAGGGGCGATAGGTAAAATTATATTTTATGAAAATGTAAAACTGATTTAAAAAAATGTGACTTTCATGTCAATTAACAATTTTCAGTGTTATCTAAATTATATATTTTTGTGCCCCTTTATGGTTTAAAGTGAATACATTGATGAGGAATTAAATGCTCAGACAGACCAAAAGCTCAGTGTCAGTTTCATTTGACCTTGAACAAGTACAATCATTTTAATTCTCCACGCCTTGGTCAAATAAAAGAAGGGGGCGGGACAATGCTTGTTAAATATTATGTCATGTGATGTTTGATGATATGAGTGAGCTGCTTTGTGCTCTCTTATGTTTATTGTATTAAAACTGGTATTTCTGTTTCTAAAAAGCATACTACTGCCAGAAACTGTGTACCATGACTTTCATCCAAATGCAGAACTGTTCTTTCAATAATTTTGCCATTTTTTATATAAATTAAAAGATCAATGTCAATACTTTCACCTTTAAAGTAAAGTTAAGGTTGTGTTATTTGTAGACAATAAATATCTAACGAGACTCTTGAAATGTACGGCTTATGGTTAAATCAATAATTGGTGACTTACAGCATTTTGTTTTGTTTCTGTCTGCAGGATGTTTCCAATTTCAACCTCTATCATTTTCATCTCACTTTGCAAAGAAAAAAATGTATTTGCTATAAAATATATGGGAATTAATAAAACCTACAGTAGCCAAAATGAAAAAGAGGTTATTGAATTGTGTTACTGTTAAAGTTGTTTTAATGATAAATAATTGCTTTTTCAAAACATGTAAATGTTTTGCAGCTGTAGGGAATTTTCTGTTGTGCAGTCACTGTAATCATAAGTCTATTAGTGCATTCTGCATTCCTTGGTGGCTTGTAGGTTAAACCACATTGACATAGATTCTTTGTTTCTGTTTAGATTTTAAAGTAAAAGCATTTTTATTTCAGAATTATTTCTGTGAATGCTGTATTATGTACCACATCTGAATAAATGGAAAACAGTGGTTGTGAATGTCATGTGTATGTGGCCTGTTGCTAAGGGCAAGGGGTCAAATCTGTGTGGGGCGATGTTCAACATGGTGATCATTTTGAAAGCCAGATACAGAATGGTATCCAGTAATAAAATACTGATGGGGGTTTTCTATAAGCCACCAAATATAATAGAATCCATAGAAGATTTACTATTAGGACAAATAAATGAGGCAGCAAGACACAATGAGGTCATAATAGTGTGGGACTTCAACTACCCAAATATAAATTGGGAAAATGAAACTGTAGATTTCAAAGAGGAAATAGGTTTTTGTCAATAGTCAATAGCTAAAGATAATTATCTTTCTCAACGAATGCAGGAACCAACAAGAGGAATGAAGGGAACATTACTAGACCCAATATTATCTAATAGACCTGACAGAATAACAAAGGTGTAGGTGTGGGGAGGGGGGCCACCTAGGAAATAGCGACCATAATAGCATAGATTTCCAGTTGACTTTTAAAGGGAATTACTGTCATGGGGCCACTAGAACTTTTAACTTTATAAAGGCTAAATTCAATCAGCTTAGAGTTACCCTTACTATCATTGATTGGGTACTGTATGTATATAAGAATCACTTGTCAAATACATTCAGTCCCAGGCTTCTGCTAGTAAACACTCAAATTCATTAACAATATACATGTTTTGAGCCCAAAAGCTCTTTATCAAGTGTTGTTCACTTGATAAAAAGCTTTTGGGCTCGAAACATGTACGGTAGTACTTGTTACATTTTGAAACTATTCAAAAGTTCGGTTTGATCTTCTATTTTCTATATAATTGATTTACATAACAGATGGGAACAAAACAGCTAGAAATAAAAGAATACCTATGTAGGGGAATAAAAATGTAAAGGGGGTTATACTGTATATGCTAAAAAAAAGCATTTACAGTGCTAAAACAGGAAGGCAATATAGTAGCACTACAAAGGTATAAATATATAAATTATGTAAAAACCAAATTAAATGAGCTAGCTGGAGACAGAAAGACTCATTGCCTAAGAGAATAAAAAAAACCTCAAAATGCTCTTTAATTACACAAATAATAAAAAAGATTAAAACAGAAATCATTGGCCCCTTAAAAATAATGAAGGGATTTTCACCACTGTGTTCACAGAGGGAAACAAAATGTCAGGAGAAATGAAGAGAAATAAAGTAAATGCTCCATCAAATGTGGCCTGTCTAACCCAGGATGATGTACTGTGCCTTCTTAACATGATTAAAATAGATAAATAACCAGGTCTAGACAACACACACACACATATATATATATATATATATATATATATATATATATATTCATACCATTATGCTGGTGAGATATCTGTCACTCATATTTAAAAGGGAGATAGAGGCTTGAATGTATAAGAAATATAATTGTTTTTCTAAATATGAATATTTCACAGCAATCTCAGTCACTCCTTTAATATTTCCTTATCTCCTCCTGTTGCACGAAGCAACACTGAGAGGTTGGCCATCAGCTAATGGGTAGGAGCTCCACAGCCCCAAGATTGACATATCCTTGTGAACAACACATAAATGACATCAATAAAGAGACCACTGGAGACATTAGTGCCTGACAGGAATCACTGTGTCACTATTCAACTGCTGCTCTAACAGTTTTCCCTTTTTCATATTTTTTTTCTAGTCATTTCCATAAAATAAAATTTGAAAAACTGAAGTTAAATGATATTGTCTGTAGTATTTTTAATGCTATTTTACACCTCCTTCTTGGTAATTTTTATTGTAATTTTAACACCACCTCATAAGTGATCCTCAAGAAACAATCATTTGACAAATACTTCTT
>WMED01007893.1:0-17317 GCA_019650415.1 Pipa parva | reverse complement strand
TATATATATATATATACCGTATCTTTTGGCATTGGTAGTTTCACCACAGTCATTATATGCCTTTTGAAATTATATTTCTGGTAAATACTGTATAACAAAAGCATTGCAGTAACAAGCCTGAGTGGGAGGTCTAAATCTAAAAAAAAAAAAATACTTTTGAAGTAAAACTTTTAAAAAGCAATATGAGATTTAAGTAGAATGATTTTATTCTGATGATTATAAGGTAATAAATTTCCTTGAGACTTTTAGCTTTATAATTGATGTTAGCAGCAATAAACTTCCCATTGTAACATGAGCCAGAAATCATAAATAGTAATGTGCTAAAGCTACTGCTTTATAATACATCTGGCTACCATCATACTACAAATAAAAAAAACTTTTCATAAAAAAACCTGTTATGTGGAGGTCACATTATTTGTATTATAGATAGTGATTTTAGCGTTTGGATAATAAAACACCCTGGGGACATCTCCAAAGGTATGCAAATTAAAAGAAACAAAAATGATACAGTGAACCTGTAAAAGTGCGTCCAAAACATATGGTAATAGGTGCATAGTAGTTTAACTGAACCCCCTCTCTCCTCTCTGTAACATATTTAGCACCCAGAGCAGCGGTTCTCAACCTGTGGGTCGAAATACGCTTTCACAGGGGTTGCAAACACGCTGTTGAAGCCAGAAGAGACTGCAGGTCCCTTTATATAGAGTTCCTGCATGGTGACTTATCAAGCCCAACGTCATCACGTCACGTGTCATGTGATGAGGTTTGGGCCCGACATTACTACATGACACACTGATGTGATGAAGTTTCGCCTGAACGTCATCACATGATACACGACACAATGATGTTGGGCTTGATACGTCATGTGTGATGTCAGCCCAGGGGGGGTCGCAGTCTCAACTAGGTTGTGAACCGCTGTGCTAGAGTAAAAGGTTTATATCTGTTTTTTTCAGGTTACTACAGGCAAATTCATCATGGAAAAAGCAAGACCAATTGAAAGCAATGCACAAATGGTGTATTTGGTAAGATAAAAAAAAAAACATATTTAAACTTTCCTTGTGTGTTGCTAAATGTGCCAGGAGCAGAGTAATTAGGGCAAAGACACAACTGTACTGTCCTATAACAATAAAACTGCTGGAGAAGCTCTATTTCTCCTACAAATATATGTTTGTATAATTCCCAGTTCCCACAATGTGGTTACTTACCTTTGGAATGAATATGTCCCAAGATTCTTTCTAATGAAATTTGCAGAATCGTCTTCATGAATGGTTAATTCTGACCAATCAGAAAGATGAGCTGCTGAAGTCAAGATAGAGTGGTCGTGTTAGTCCACAGATGCAAAAAAATGAGTATTGCAGTACTTGGTGATACTTTTTTTTTTTTTTACTGTACTAACAGTCATTTTAAATAGACAAACTTTCAAGAGGTCCATCCTCTCTTTATGAAGTCACAAGCAATAATACATATACAGTATACCATATATACTGTGTATATATATATATATATATATATATATATATATATATACATACACTGTATAAGAAAAAAACATCCTAGATTACCAACTTCTTAAAATATCCCAGGCCTTATAATTCTATTCAGTAATTCCCTAAAATACTACCATGTCTATACATGACTATACAATTTTCAGCTTTAAAGGGCATCTTCAGACTCAACAGTCCATAAACTCTTTTAATGTATTATATTAATTGCATGTAAAATGCTTCTGTTATAAAATCAAACAAACAGTTTGTGCTGCCTGCCTGCCTGATCTCTGCTCCATTTGAGCTGTGCAACTAGAAGCTGAACATTAATGTGATTTCTGCACAGTTCAGTGATCCAAACAAGTAGCAAGGTCATTGGTTTTAAAACAGAAGTGCTTCACACTGAGCCTCCTGGAACAAACATAAGCTGATGGTTACATTTACACTGTATATTCAGAAAATAAGAATGACTCTGATTAAAAAGACACACGCTGAGCCCCCAAAGGGGAAATGCTCTCTCCTTTATTATCCCTTTGGACACTGTGATTGTTCAAAGAAAAGGAGTCAGATGCCCCTGCACTTACACTTTTCTAACACTAGGGAAGTTTCCCCTGTCTATGTTGTATTTGAGTGCTCCTCTCTCAGGTTTACAGTAAATCAGGAATACCAAAAGTGGTGTTATTGACATTTTTAGAGCTGCCGAAATTAAAATTGAACAATTTAGTGGACACATATAAAGGTATTAATATAACATCTTGATTTAAATTTTTTTTTTTTAATGTTATAAGACTCAGCACTCCTGTATGGATGTTTGTGTTTAAATTGACATTTTATAAAAAAAAGTGCATTAGCTAAAGGTTAATATTATAGAGATATGTTTAAGCTGTTATTTTTCACAAGCTTGTGATCCCATTATAAGTATTTTAGTAAAATTCCACCATTTTTCTAAATATTACATATTGTCTGCAGTTGCAACAAAACAATTTTATTTCTCACTCATCCAAGCTGTGTAAGTGTGTATTGATTAGTTTGTGAAGCTTTACTTTAATAAGAGCTTAAGTCTTTAGGTTGTGTCATTGTGTATCTTGTATCTATAAAGTAATCTATGTATATGTTTGTAACGAGCATTGCTTACATGAGTGCACCACTTGTTACTTCTGCTGTTTGAATGCTGGTAGGTGCTGGAGAGACTCTGCTCTCCCCAGCACTTCTGGGTTGAATTAGACAATCCGGAGCTACTGACATCACGGATGACGTCAGCAGTGGAATATTCAAAAAGCTGTTCAATGCTGATGGCAGTGCTCAGTCATTAACTGATTAAGATCTCCAGTGGAAGGAAGGATCCTGTTTTACTGATTGGTGTTCTGCAAGCCATTTTATGTGTCCTGCTTTTCAAGTCTGCCTTAAAGGGATCTGCTTCGTGTGTATTCTGCTCCTTAGAGTGTCAGCTATTTAGCCAAGTATTCTGGTTTGTGTTTTAAGTATTCTGTCCCTGTTTCAAGTATTCTGTTCCGTGGAGTGTCAGCTCTTCAGTAAGTCTCCTTACTGTATGTTACAGTTCAACGTATGCCCAGGATTGCTGTAAGTGACTGTTCTGTTATGCTGCACTACTATGCCTTCTATGTTATAGTTCTGCTATTCCAAGTATCTGCCTGAGTTTTCAGGTGAGTCTATCCAGCTGCCATCTGTGGGGGGATACTCTGAGGGACGCGACCTGGGAGGTGCCTGCCGCAAAGGCCATACCTCCTTGTGGGGATTTCAGGGTGAAGACTTGGCCCTCCTTAGACTTCGTGCCTTGGTGTTAACCAATGCCAACTTCAGGTATGGTATTGAGTATCCACTTTTAACCCGTCTGCACCTGTATCTGAGTCTGTTCATGGTATGTGGGTCTGGGTTGCTTCATTCCCCCTATTACTGCCCAGTTCCTGTGGTATCCTAAATTCCTGTTCCTATTCCCCATTCTATTCCTGTTCCTGGTATACGTGTCTGGGTTGCTTCTGTTTCCATACGGATGCCCAGTTCCAGTGGCATCCTGTTCCTGGATATGCACCTGTTCCTGAATCTGTTCCTGTTACAGGCATAATGGCCTGGGTTGCTTCTGTTCCCCAATGGCTGTCCAGTTCTGTGGCATCCTGTTCCTGAACCAATCTGTTCTTGTTCCTGCACCTCTTCCTTAACCTGTACCAGTTCCTGAACCAAACTGTTCCTGTACCCGAGTCTGTTCCTGTACCTGCGCCTGTTCTGAACCTGCACTTTCTGTACACCTGGCACTTTCTAGTGGTTTTACCACCTTGTTCCGTGTGCTCCTGCAACTGGCACCTGTGTTCTATGCAGTGCTTTTTTTGTAAAAAAAATATTTTCCGGTACACATTAATTAATTTCTCATTATTCCTAATGCATTTCTTTGTAACCCCAACATTAATTAATTAAAGACTGTCAGAGATTTTCCGGTACGCCGTACCAGCGCGTACCATCACAAAAAAAGCCCTGGTTCTATGTCTTGTATGCCTTGGGGCTTAATGAGCTCCGGGTTTGCTTCTGTTCCCGTATGGCATCCCAGTTCCTGTGGTAACCCCTTTGAGTTTCCAATCTGTTACTGGATTATTCTGCCTCCATTTCAGTATGTTTTCCAGTCCTTCCTTACTCTGTTCCTGTCCTTGTTACAATGTTTCAGTTAGTCTACATATATGTTTGTTCCAGTAAACTTACTGTGTTTTATTAGATGAGTTTGTGTTAGTGAATATACCAGTGAGTGTTCCTGCCACATTTATTTATTGGTTTGGGCTTTTTTCAAGATCATCTTTGCCCGCTCAATGTCACTACAGAGCTTAATTGTAAACTGCAATGTCTGGGCCCTGTTTTTCAGTAATCCAAATGCTTTACTGCTGTTTTCTAAAATTTCTTTACCAGTTTCAAGGTATAATCCCCAAATTACTAGCAATATGTCTATGAAGGTATAATTACTCCAGAATATGGTGCCCCTATTTAAAGTAAATTGAATCATTTGGCCTTTTTGAGTTTTCTCCTGGTCTCCACTTCTAACTTTATGAATTATATAATCATTGGTTTTTTGATTCATATTAGTCAGATTAAGTAAAAATTAAAGGTGCACCAGTCTATCACAACATAAGCACTGTATAAGGTTGTCTTTGTGGAACAAAGGTAAAAAAGTCAATATTACTCAAAAATAAACATATAAAAGTATATCTGGAATATGAGAAGCTTAGAAAAGCTTAGAACCTTACTTTCTCAACACAGTCACACACGTAGACAAAGACTAAGGACAATTTGGTGAGATTATGATTTATGAAAATCTTTAGTTTGTGATAGGACATTGGAGTGCCCAGAAAAAACTTACACAACCACTGAGCACACACAATCTCCATGCATATAATACCCAAACACAAAATTGGAAATAGCTTAAACCAGTGTACTTTTCCCTCTAGTGTTTTTTTCTCAATTTTTCCATTTATATAGCGAATAATAATGCAAATGATACAAGTTTTTGAGGGATCTTCTTTTCCATTTGCCTTTGTTTGTATCCAGTGAGTTAATGTCCTGGGTGGAATTCATACGAGGACCTGAGCTGTGTATTTATTTATATTTTATATATACTGTATGTTATATAAATATATGATATATTATTATTATATTTTATTTTATTTACACTATTAATGTAAATGATCAAAATTGATGCCACTTGCATATAAGAACAATGAAATAAGAAATATTAACTATGTCATTTTGAAATAATTTCATAAATCATATGTTTTCTAAACTAAAATTCTGTTTTCCTTCATTGTGTTTGTGCCAAATACAAAATCAATCTCTGTTATTGATAAACCACAAGTACTGGGAGTAACATTCAAAAAGAAGTAAAAATATTTGACTAACCTTTAGCCTGAACATAGAGAGCCACTGTTACATACAAATTAAATATATTCTACCAAAAAAAGAAACACAAGATATTATTTGAATAGCTTAGTTGCGGATCACTTTCAATAAAATGTGGTGCAATTTACAACTCACTTCCAAACACATGTAGAATTTTCTTATTATTTTGAAAAACCGTTCATCTTTCAAAAGGAGAAATTAGGTTTATGATTCTTCAGGAAATTGTTATATACAGTTTTTAAAGCTCTAGATCAGCGGTTCTCAACCTTTTGTGGGTCGCGACCCCCGGCGCTGTGGTCACCGCACACGGCGTTATGACGTTTTGGCCGAAACGTTAGCACGTACGCGCGGCACGTGGTGATGTTTTCGGCTGAAACGTCATCACGTACGCACGTCACGTGGTGACGTTTTCGACTGACGTCATCCCTCAGGAACCCTTATAAGGAGGGTCCTGCGGCCGCTCCGGGTGCTGCAGCGGTTCTCGACCGCCGTGGGTCGGTCGTGCGACCCCCGCCGGGGTCGCAACCCACTGGTTGAGAACCGCTGCTCTAGATTGAACGTAGAAGTGATTGGATTTAAAGTCAAACTGATTTAAAATGTGATTACATTAATATACTGTATATTGTTTGACAATGGTAACAATTTGGATCTATCTCTGTAACTACAAAAATCAAGCATGATGCTAACAGCACTGCATAGCATCTGCGTTTAAATAGGGTTAAAAAGTCATATATAAATGTTAAAAAAAACCTTAGTCTTTAGTACTGTGAACCTGTTTTCTTTTTAATCTGTTTTTGTTTAAAGGCACATTTTCATATCAAAACAAAAATAAAAAGCTTTCTAGATCACACTTTAAGTGTCAGATCCCATTATTTATTAGATTAAGAGATTAATATTGATAAAAGTCAAAACATTTTTAGACCTGTTAAAGCTGGTGAAATATTGGAAATTTATCAGTTTATAAAGTCATTCTGTCATGTTGGTGAAAACACATTATTCCCTATGAAGTAGGTCTGGTCATTTTTTTCCACAATTGTGTCGAAAAATAGAATGTTGATATTGATCTGCAATGGAAAAAATTACAGACAGTGCAAAGTCTGCTGATTTTGATGCTCATATATCATTATTGGCATTTATGAGTAATTATCTTTTTCAATATCAGCAATTTTTTTTATCAATCTTTTATAAATCAGTCTAGTGAATTGAAAAATAGCATTGAAAAACATCAATACATTGAAAAGTTTGAAATTACCATTATAAATTTCCCTCTAAATATACCTTGTCTATTCTTATCTATTTTGCATCATTGATGGGGCAGAATAATTACATAGCCCTTGAGAACTTCTGCCTCCAGTACAAACAGTACCTAAACCCCATCACTCCCCTCTGGCTTCTCCTGCTCTCATCCCAGTCAGCCTGTACATGCATTGAGAAACTGGAAATCAGCTTGTGGAAGAGATGTTTTCACTTTTAAATGCTTTACTTCAATTATTGTCCTTTGCTAGGAACCCTCCCAACTACCATTCTGCATTCATTACATTTATACTCAAATCGTTAGGATATGTACCGCCATTATTCATTTCTGTAGGCTGTGAATAAATTATTCTCTGTTATAGAAGAGGGGAAAATTTATAAAGGTCATTTCAACCTGTTCTGCCACGATTTGCCACATTGTTTATTTTATATTTTGGTTGCTACACTTTCCAATTACACCCATTTATATAGGGGTGAATGAAATTTACTGGTGTTGAAAAGGATCAATATCAATAAATAATGATGTTAAAACACACTCTACACTGTTTTCAATGACAGTACCATTCCATGTTAGATGAATATCGGTCTTCATCTTTTTAGACAGGGATACTGTTCTGACTTAGGAAAAAGGTGTATGTAGGACCATTTCCATAGGGAATAATGGGTTTTTGCCATCCCTAAACCAGGCAACACTTTTGGACAATAAAAAAAGGTTTTAAGGTGCTTTATAAATATTGATATTGTGATATCATTATTTTAGAACTAGTTAGTGTAAGCACCCACTTTGCAAGCACAGATAAGGTAAACAAATAGTTTTCTTAATGATGATTTACTTACTTTACTAAATAGTATGGTTTTAAGGCATTAACAAAAATAATTAGGCTAACCATTTAAATGTTTACTTTTGTGCATTTCTCCATAACACCTTTGTAGTTACCAGATACTTTTTTTTACCATTCTTTTAATATAGGCTTTAGCCAGTGCACATTTGTGAATGTATTTTATTTTGTTTTTCAAGATCAAGTTTTTCGATCTCGATTTCTTAAATTTTTTCAGTAGAAAGGTAGCCATACTTTACGTTAATAGCATGGCTACCTTTCCATTGAAAATTTTAAAAAATCGAGATTGAAAAAAATCTCGTGAGAACAATGCGAGATCTCGCTCGGTAAACTCGGAAAGACTTAGGGGGTAATTCAGCATAGTACGAACTTACCTCCCAATCCTTCGCATCAGCTCACAGAGACTGTTACGCACTCGCTGATGTCCTACACGCAGATATCAGCGAACGCTTTAAAGGTATTCCAGACTCGTGAGGTGACTCGAGTGGTCTCGCCAAGACTGGAATACCTTTAAAGCGTTCGCTGATGTCCACGTGTAGGACATCAGCGAGCGCATAACAGTCTCTGTGAGCTGATGCGAAGGATTGGGAGGTAAGTTCGTACTATGCTGAATTACCCCCCTTAGAGTGGTCTTTCTGAGTTTAATAAATTTCGCCCACATACAAACTCCATGCAGATGAAGTCCAGGGCAAGACAGCAGTACTGACCACTGAGCTACCGAACTGCCCATTATTATATAGAATATAATGAGGATCCTATATGGCTGCAGTGAGTTACTAACCATAACCCAAAGGTACTGATTTATTGCTTCATAATGTGGCACTTTAGGTGGGCAGACCCTATATTTTCAGGATATCAGTTATGGTTAGGGTACATTAATTCTTCTTTAGGTTAAGGTATTTAATGACAAGCCAGAATCTATATTTTATGTTTTAAAATGTGCAGATTGCCCGCATGGAGCTTATCATAATTATGTTTAATTACACAAAATATATAAAGGAACAGTAACAAATAAATAACATATAGTTTTTCTTCATTTCTTTCTTTCTAGACATTTCTTGCACAGGGCTTATTGTATGCAGTCATCTCCTCTGACAATGAATGTTTTAATATTCTCAATAGAAAAGAACAAATATACACAAATTCTACATGTCTTCCATGTTATAGTGCTTTTTAAGAAGAAAGCACATTTTAAATAAGTATAATTTTTAAAAATAAATATTCAAATGAAAATCTAATGTAAAAAATTATTAAAGATCCAAATCATTTCAATCAATACCAACTTGCTTTTGTTGCTTAACAAATGAAGTATGTCTCTTTACCTGTCTATATTTTGTTAAACCACCACTGCCACCATGTGGAAACAGCGGAACATTAAATGATGCTCATAACTGAATAAAACTACTGAATTATTCAGGCTTTAGTAGTAATAGTTGCTGACCTAATGCAAACATAAGATTTTAACTCTCCACACATCCTGTTCAGGATATGCCAGTACTGAATGTTAAAATGACATTATACATGGTGTACTTTGGAAATGCTGAACAGCAATTATTCACTATATATTACTCTTGTCTTACCTTCTACCTCTAAAAATACATTGGATATGTCACATATTTTAGTATGATCCACATTCATTATTTTTATTATAATTGATTTATTATGTTTTGAATTTTGCATGTTAAATATCAATCAATACACCTAAGGAATTCCCAGAGATCAGCAGGTGACATGCATTTGGATATCTGTGGGTGGTGGAGAGAATCATTTTCCATCTTTCCTGTTCTACAGACATTCCTTTTCCTTGTTTAGGCCATAGGGAGGATCCCTGACTTGGCACCTCCATGATGGTGATTTAAATGTGCCTGTTTCTTATGTGATATTGTTAAGGGAGTCATTTACACCTGTCCCTACTAGTATTTATTTCATTTTAATTTTATTTTACTCATTTTGTTACAAAAGCTCAGAAATACTGGAATGTTGTGCTGTATTTGCTAGGTCTGGAGTAGAGAACTGATTTTAGAGAAGGTACATCTCAACAATGTAAATTTTTAGGTTTTATTTTCTATCATATACACATTTATTTTTTAGGAAATTTTGTATCACCGACTACATAATATGTGAAAAGAAAGTTGCAAAGTAAAATGTACCTATTCTATGATGTATTTAATATTGGCACCTATTGGCAGTGTAAGGTGGGGGTAAGACATAATGCTGGATATTTTCAAGCATTTTTGACTGCCCTAGTGATAGACTCTTTTCAGTGTATCTTGTTGAGGACAGGCATCTGTACATAACCTTCACCAGCACCATCCTCCACGAGGGCATCAGTATTTTTGGAAAATGTCATAGTTTAGTGAGAATCTTATTGTGAACTTACCACAACATGGGTGCTAAGGTGAAAGAAGGGGTAAATGACTCCACTCTCTAAAGTTGCCTTGTTTGTAGGCTGGGCTTTTTGGTGGTATAGCAGAAGGTTTTCTTGACATCTTTGAGGGATGCAAATGCCAGAGCATAGAGGATGTGCCAAAGTGCCTACATAAAACTAGGACTCACTGTCCTCAATGCAGATAAGATAAAATACTGCCAAATCAAAGAGGTAGTTGTTTTGGTTTTGTGGCCACAATATTATTATCCTTTAGTTGGTTACTGTATTTGCATTATATCTTTCTCCTCCTCAATTGTAGTTGACAAATCCCTTCCATTCTTCTCATTTTCCTTCTAATAACTTTCTCTTTCACATCCTTTATCAAAATTTCTCCATGATCTAAACTGTACAATGAATCAGAGGGTGGGAAAGGTGGCGTAAATACTTGTACAAAGGTCACAGCAACAACTGTTTCATCTTTTCTTTGACTTTGTGCTCATATGCATTCATGGGTAATAACAAATCCCTGTGGAGATATCCCATGATTAGATTACAATGTAGACAGGAAAGTACATAGCAGGAATTCTGTCATCTGTTCCTTACTACTGCGGGTGGTATAGACAAGTTGGTTATTGCAAGTTTTTACTTTTCACTGTTCTTGGAAAATGCTTTCTTTTCTTGCCTAATTTATTTTATATTTGAACTCTGCTGGATTCACCACTGCTACTTGTACTAAGCTGTGTCTCTGGGCAGTCCATATTTACAATGAAACTGCAATTTCCTTAACAAATGAATTTTAGGAGAAATAATATAAAAATATGAAATATATGTTAATCCTTTGTAAAAGTAACTGGAATGGGAAATTTATATGGTACTTTCCTGAAAAACATGACCTAATAGTACAAAAATAAGGGAACTCTTTAGAAATGGCTGAAAAAATATAAAATTAACTGCTGATGAGCCCCAACAACAAACCATTTCACTATTTAACAGATTTAGGGCATCATTGTCAAAAGGGTGAATTCACCTGTCAAACTCACCTCACTACAATTCAAGTTGCATTGCCAAAATAGATGCAAATTCACTTCTCACTATTGACTAAGTGGAGAATACACTTGTTAAACAAACGGACAGCGGCGATCACTGTTGCTTGTGTAGTGTGGTGTATTCAGGTGGATAGAAGTAGAATGAGAAGTCATGCAGAGTGAGGGGAATTCGGCAAGTGAAGGGCAGTGATGTCAGTTTCATTATATCCCACTAACTGTATTCTGTGAATATTCTATCTATTTTGCCAATGTCACTTTTGAAGAAATAGTTGCCTTATGCAACACTGAAGCCCCACCATCAACCCGCAATTTGCCAGGCTGATGTGGTGAAGTCAATCAGGTGAATTTGGAGCAATTCACCTAGTCGCATTTTCTCCTTTGACACACTCCATGTCTTAGTCAATAGTAGAAGTATCTGTGCACGCAAAGAAATGCAAAGAGCTCAGTAAGATCATGACTACTGAAGATCTCCCAATTGGTCATGTATTCACCACATCACAGAGTTTGATCAATAAGCAAACATGGGGAAGTGTCGAATAAATGTGAATTGAGATCTCTATGCAACTATTTGAACTTTTCACAATGAGGCCCATAGTATACAAAAATAGAAAAATCTGCCAATTAGAAAAAGTCTTTGGCTATACAGAACTCACGCATTGTGCATGTGTACTGCAAGTTTGCTTGGCCTCAGCACCAGTCAGAACAGTTTCCTTTGTAAAACACTTATAAAAATGAAAATGCTAAGAACTGAAGGTTTTTACCTTTGCACAAATCACTCACAGTGCATAGACTGTAATGAGCCTAAAATACTTCTAACAATTTTACTTTTTTAATTGATTATTTTAGAATGAAATAGAATTAACTGAAAAATGATAAAATGTTTCAGCTTTGCAAAGAGAGGGTGCTGCAATATTTTGATGGGCCCAAAAACCCCTCAAGACAATTTGACTTTTTATCAGACTTTTACAAAGAAAAAGCTGGATACGTGTGTACCAATACAAAGCTGAAATGGTGGCAAAGCAACAATGTCTGTGGACATTTTTAACTCATTTTACATTAAAATCATAATACATTTATGCAAACCTTTAACTTTGAGTATAGTACAAACTCCTTGTTTCTCAAAATGTCCAAATTCTGTGAGGTTCATAATATTAAAGAAGGTTCTTAAAGGGCACCTGTCACCTCAAAACTTCCCTATCAACCTGCTTTTTCTTTCCTGAATGTTGGGGGTGGGACTAAAAATGATTGACATTATAGCTCCTCCAATTAGAACCCTTAAATCATGATCTAGCAGTGATCTGAGTGGAGAAGCTATAATGTCAATCATCATCACCCGACCCAGGGAAAAAAGTTGGGCTAACGGGGAAGATGACAGAGAGAAACGCTGTATAAAAGTAAATTTTTTTTTTAAAATACATATATATTTAAAAAACGTTTTTTTCATTAGTACAACCTAAATTAGTATTAGTATTTTGAGGTGACAGGTGCACTTTAAGAAAAACCAAGCAAAACTACAAACAATCTGTGTGATAAGCATTATAGCTTGTGTCAAACTGTACTATCTATATTAGCTGTAATGAAAGTACTACTTTGCTTTTAAAGTGGGACAGCCTATGAAACATACCCCCAGTTTGGAGTTTTATGGCCTGCTGCAGACTGCACAGAAGGTTTTCCACTCGCCTCCCAATGCGTGAATTTGTTTTTTATGGATAATTTATATCAGTTTACAAAAAATATGTTAATACTGTAAGATACATTTTGTCTATAAGGTAACATGTATTAAGAGGAATGCCTTATTATGTTTATGTTATTGTCACAGCTTGCAGGTTAAATGGCACTGATAATTATGTCTGATGATAATATTTAGTGAGTTATGGCTATGCCATATTTCTCCAGGCCCGTAGCTCACAGCTTTGGTTTGTTTTTAGTCAGTCTAAAACTTGGGCTGTCATAAGGATTTATATTTGTTTTATGTCAATAATTCTACCAATAATGACTCAAGTGTTAATTTTTTGCCTATTGGCTTATAACAGGTATGGTTATTGGTGTGTGTGTGTGGGGGGGGGTCTGCCTTATAGGCTGCCCTGTTTTCTTTGAGAAAATTTTCTTTTCAGAAAAAATGATGATCTGTTTGTTGTTTGTTTGTTGTTGTTTGCTTGTATCTTCAGATGGTTACCTTCTAATCAAGTAAAATTGATGAAACAAAAAAAAGAATTTTGAAATACTGTGCTATTCTTATTTTCCAACCATATAGTAAACATTATGCCAAATGGTGCATTAATGAAAAGGAATGGCATGAATAAAACCCGCCCTGAGCAAAATAGAATGTACTGTACCAGAAGATTTGGCATATTATTATGCCAATGCTAAATATAAATATATTTTTCATGTTTTTAATCTTAGAGTAATAAATCCCATCATCGGTATCGAGTTTTATGTTCTCACTTGTTTATCTGCAATATAACTTTAATAATAGTATAATTCTCCTCTGAGCTGATTGTTCTATTTATTTTAATTGCTTAACATTCTGGAATGTTGAAAAGATAGAATGCCACTGCACATTAGTAATAATTGTATGCCTCCCCTGAGCTTCCTCAAAGTGCTTGTTTAGATTAAATCGTAGATGATCCAAAAATGAAAAAGCATTTCTGCTTTTGATTTCCACTGCCAAAGTGCTCTTATTGTTTTGCAATTAATTAAATTTTAGCCGTTATTAGGATATAGACAAAGTGGGAAAGTAAAATTTTAAAACAAACAAGTGTAAAATTCTAAATCTCCAGTTACCCACAATCCTATGTGGAACCCTGTTCAAAAGGCTAGAGCAACCCATTTTTTAACAGACACCATTTAAAATCAGCTGCACCTGTGTCAGAGCAGTCTCTCAGTGAGTAGTGGTAGTTTGTACCAGTAGCATTAGGATCTTTCACTGTTTGCTGAATGCCCTAACTGGGATGAACATTTCCTTCTCCAGTCTCTAATTTTTTCCTCAGTGAGCTAAGCTGACAGTTATTCACTGCACTAATGTATACTCACTGTCCTCATCACAAAAATCTATCCTATCCTTTATGGCCCATCCTTCTAATTGAACAGTCTCTAGATCTAACCTCATATCTTTCTCTGCCCGACACCTGTCTCTATGCACCATCATATGCTCACCATCTGCATCTACTTCCTTCTAATAGGCTATGGAAATAGAGAAACCAGCCAGCAGGTGATATCATTCCCCAGGGACAAGCTTCCTATTGAAGAGTCTCACCCAGACTTGAATAAAGCATCACAGACACAGCTATTCTGCCTTCTGTGATTACTGCAAAAAAAACAAAGCACAAGAGAATAACCACAAATATTATGAGAGAACACCCATAATTCTTCAAACAAGTCCTGGGAATAACGGGTATTTCCTCTGCTAGTCAATAATTTGTGTGAGCCTTCAGATGGGCCTGGATAAGGTCTCCCAGTCCTTGGGCATTGACATCATATGCTAGCTACCTTTATATTATCACACAATAGAAAGTAACAACAATAAAAGAAGTATACTTTTTGACTACAGGACCAATTCTCTTTTCTCAGATTGGACAGCCTTATTTTCCAGGGAAGAGTCAGAAGAATGTTCCCTAGGTAATAGATATAAAGAGCCGTTGTGTGGAGGCTACTGTCACAAATCTCAGGGAACACACAAGGGTACCACAGGAACTGGGTTGCTACTAGAGGCAATATAGCATACGCAGAGCCTGTTCCCCTCTGGAGGCACTAAAGCATTCAAAATGTGAAGGATACAGGTACAAGATGGTACACTTTTTAGAAGCACTAAAGTGTATTGTGCACAAGTGCTGGAACAAGGAGTGAGTGGATACAGGAACAGGTGTGACTTGGGAATTGGGTGGACTCTCTGTATCACAGTGGAAGTTGGCACTGGTTAACACTGAGGTGTGGAGTATAAAGAGACCCTGGTCTTCACCCTGAAACCCCCACAAAGGGGTAGGGCTTTTGCGGCATGGGACCTCCCCAGTCATGGCCCTCAGGTTTCATTTATTGTAAACCCTGGCGGAGGACTGGATCAGCTTAACAGGATCTGAAAAGGACTGTAACAGGATCACTAAGAATCACTTAACAGATCTATAACTCACAGCACCACTGGGCACTAGCTGATCTTGAACTACCAGCATCCTTGGCACAGTGTGGGACTTGATGATCCTCTTCTGGGATTCAGAAGCACGCTGCTGAGACATACTGGGTGCTGACTGAACTGTGGCTGTGGTTCTATTTGTGAAGTCACTCTGGAGCTGCAGGTCTCTTTAAAGACAAGAAGAATAACAGGCAGATGAGGCTGAACAGAATGCCAGGCTGAAGTTCCGTAGGTGAAATATCCCCTTTCTGACATTGAAACTCAAGCTCTGTGCTAAACACAGCACTTCTATTTAAATTTCCCACCTCTGATATCACACGTCATGTCATCCAGCCTGGATTGGCCAAGAACACAGAAGTGCTTGGCTAAAGAAGAGCTCAATGCTTGCTGGCAACTGTAGTGCCGGTGAGACACAAGTGTGATAGCTACATTAAGACTTGTACCAGGCAGCAAGAAGGTTTAAATGGCAGAAAAGGCCATCAAGTTCCACATTGCAATCTGTTGAGTTATTCTGTAAAGGCAGATAACTATTTGAGAACCAATAATAGTATTGTGCCAGATATAATATTCTGTTCTAAGCCATGTTTAAAGGGAAGAGAGAGAAGTTTCTATTTAAAATAGGATCTAACCATTTCCATTCAATACATTGAATGAAGATGCTGTGTTTAACTCAAGCAGGGACACAATGTATTTTATCAAGAATAGAACATGCTTATTAGATGCAAACACAATTATATGCCTCAGGAATATGACCAAAGCAAAACTAATACCCAGGACCAGAAAGATAGAATTCTGCACATGAATGCATTGCTTGAGTTCCCACATTGATGATATAAGATTGGAGATATAAATTTAGAGAGTATTAAAATGAAAAAGAAATGTGCATTGATCATTTTTTGTTTGTTACTCAAGATGAATGCCCTGACTGGCCACTAAATTGCAGTGAACGGACATGAAGTGTTGCATAACTGCATGGCCTGCATAATTTGTCCAATTGCATAATAGTTCACCATATTGCAAATATTAATGATCTTTGCGCAATGTCATCCACCTTTTATATTATTTTTATAGTTCCATATAAATATTTATTTAAAAAAAATATAAAGTAAAATAAGTAAAAAATCACAAAAAAAAAAAAATAGACCTGAAGCAAATGATATTAAAAAAATAACAAAGCTTATTGAAAATTACATTTATGATTAAAACCTTTGGAAAAAAAAAAGGCAAAAGAAACCATCAGGTCACAGATGTAGAACTAGTATAGTACTGTATATATGAAATATATATATATATATATCATGAAATTTGTGTCCATGTTATATCCATAACCAGCTCATGTATGTGGTCCTTGTTCATTTGCCCTCAGTGAGTTAACCCCAGGACACTAATTATGAGTGTTATTAATGCTAAAGCTACTAAAATTGATGTGGAACATGAGCACTTAACCTGCACAAAGCTGAAAACAAACAAACTTACAGATATATGCAAACAAATATCAATCTTGGCTAAACGCCTTCAGCACAGGATTCCAATACTTTTTTTTATTGCAGTGTCAAAAGAGTGTTGTTTTGTCATCTCATATCTGCTCCTTCATCAATCACTTATTCTTCTTTACCTTTAGGTCCCGGCAGTTAAGTAATTACACATCTGGCTGTGGACTTCTGTGCCATTGTCCCTTTGTTATGTTTGACTGTGTTCTTGCCAAATCGGGCAAATCCATATGGAATACTAATTATCAAGAATCATGTGGGGGAACTGTATTTGGATGCAACTTTCTGACCTTAGTTACATAGACTAAATTTTCTTTGACTATTTTATAACCGTGTGCTTCCCAAAAAATGTAGAAAGTAAGGGTTAGATGTAAAGTCAGGAGATTGAGGGGGTTTTAATGGTTTATTTACAATGCTGTTTTATTGTCATTTATTCACATGCTATGCTTTGCTGCCCACTAGTGGACTCTGTAACTTAGGATTTTTCAACTTTTTTGTTATGTGTAGAGTGACATTGGTGATGCAAGAGACTAGCAGGAAGCTGTTGTAGGAGTGTCTGTTTCTGGAAAGTCATTTAAAGAGATAACCCTGGCTGCTGTTTATCTCAGTAAGTTGAGAGTGTGAAAGGGACTGTAAGTGACTTATTTTTCTGTTTGCCTAATTACGATTCCCAGAAGAGGCAGTCTCTACAGATCTAATGTTGCATAACTTTTATACTTGTATTGTATCCTGAAATGGATATACATTTAAATTTTTTCCATAACAAAGATAGATAGATAGATAGATAGATAGATAGATAGATAGATAGATAGATAGATA
>WMED01007892.1:0-17319 GCA_019650415.1 Pipa parva | reverse complement strand
TCCCCCTCCCTGCCCCATACTGTGTAGCTACTCCCCCTCCCTTCCCCTGCCCCATACTATGTAGCCACTTTCCCCATTCTCATCTTCCAACCTGTGTAGCTGCTTCCGTTGGCACATACTGTGTAGCTGCTACTACCTCCCTTCCCCTGCTTCATATTGTGTAGCTGCTCCCCCCTTCCCATGCCCCCTACGTTGTAGTTGCTCCTTCACTCCTACACAGAGTTCTTCCCCAGTGCTTCCATCTGCTGTCATTCCTTAGCAGCACTGTAGTGATTGGTTAAGGGAAGGGAGTGGGCTGGTGTAAAAGGCCAGGATTACATCTCTTCCTTCTCTGACTATGATTCCCTGTGCTTGCTTCAACTGCACATGACAGTTGCCGACCATTGCCTTTGGAGTGATCAGGGAAGAGACAATATCCCACATCAAATCACTGATTATGCAGGTATCTTATATATAAAAAAAAAAAAAAACAGGAATCTGCTTGTGCTTCATTATATATTAAAAGTACACTGTTGTATGCTTTTTTTGTTTTGGAGACTTTAGTGTCCCTTTTAAAGTGCACCTATCACCTTTAACTCAGGTTAAAAATACATCCAACATAATTTGAAACTACCTTGGTCATTTTTCCAAATTAATGTGTACCTGTCACCTCAAACATAATACAAATGTAGATTATACTAATGAAACAAACATTTTTGTAAATATATATGTATTAAAAAAAAAAAAAAAAAAAAGTACCTTTTATACAGCGCTTCTCTCTGTCATCTTCCCCGTCAGACTGTTTTTTCTTTCCTGGGTTGGGTGGGGCTTAATGATGACTGACATTATAGCTTCTCCAATCAGATCCCTCAAATCACGATCTAGCAGGAATCTGATTGGAGGAGCTATAATGTCAATCATCATTTAGCCCTGCCCCACCCAACTCAGAAAAAAAGAGTAAGGCTGTCAGGGAAGATGACAGAGAAACGCTGTATAAAGGAACATTTTTTAAAAATACATATATATTGACAAAAACATTTTATTTCATTTGTAGGACCTAAATTAGTAGCAGATTATGAGGTGACAGGTACATTTTCATTCCGCCAAGTTTAGTCAATGGCAGGGCAGACTATTTCCTAATTTTTTGTTCAAGATTGTAGTGAATAGGGAGCAAGATTCTATTTTGTAAGGCCACGACCACAATGGCTGTTTTGTAGTTGAGAACCCATTGTTTCCTGTAAGATAAACCTATGCTAAAGGCCACTTTTGTTGTGTTCCATAGACAAGCCTCATTATAATAGCTCTGCTGCAAAATAGCCAGTGTGTATCTGGCCTAAAGGAGGCAAGGCAGTTACATATGATTATTTTTGTTTTTAGCTCATCAAATGTGGAAAGAATAATGATATTCTTGTGTTTAAAAGGTATATATTGCAAGTGTTAAGGCATGTGGGCATCAGAAGTAGGTGAAGGTGGCCTTATCTTTCTGTCGATTCTTAAACCAGACACCTGTTTCCATTCAAATGCAAGCCCTGACCCAGATGTAATAAAAAAAATGTTTGGAAATATTTTGTTTATTTTCTAGGCAAGTTGGACAAATGCTAGCAAAAAACAACGTGAAAAACTTTTGGAATTAATTCGAAGGTTAGCTGAAGATGACAAAGATGGTGTAATGGCCCACAAAGTTTTAAACCTATTATGGAATTTGGCACATAGTGATGATGTACCTGTTGATATTATGGATCAGGCACTAAGTGCCCATATTAAAATTCTGGATTACAGTTGTTCGCAGGTTGGTAAAGTAGGTTCACTTTTTTAATACTTTTTCAGTTTTTGTTTTCCTTTAAATTTTGTTTTAATCATTTATGCTGCACTGTAATGTTTTCTTTTGAATTTTACTGTGTTTGAATTATTAGACCAACTCCTTATAGATGTTCAGAAATTTGTAAATTGCATTAAACACTTTAACCTTTACTGTGTGAAACAACCAAATCCCATGTGTCCTGTTCTTCACGTTAATCATGTAGAGAGAAAAGAGGGTACACTATTGTTTCAGTGCAAGTTGGTAAAAATGCTATAAATTTATCTTAAAGTGCCATGACATGTTTCGGGGCATGGTGTGACCCTTTATAAAATATTAATATAAAGGGCCACCATACCCAGAACATGTCATGGCACAATTTGCACAGAAACACCAGTGTACCCTCTTTTCTCTCTCTACATCCTTATAGATCTCAACCTGTGGGTCGCGACTCCAGTGGGGGTCGCACAACCATCTCACAGGGGTCAAGAACTTCTGTGGAGCTTGGAAGTGGTCGTAGGTCCCTTTTTATAAGGGTTCCTGTGTGGTGACATTTTTGCCGAATGTCATCACGTGACGCGCGTACGTGATGACGTTTTGCTTGAACGTCGTCATGTAATGCACGAATGTGATGATGTCGGGCCTGAATGTCAGGCCGTGATGTCAGCACAGGGGGTCGCGCACTAACAAAGGTAAAGAACCACTCTTATAGATGTTCACAACATACAGCATAAAATGATTTTTCTATTGATTTAATGAAATAATAAATGCAGTTACTTAAAAAAGTAACTGTAACTTAATTAGGATTTAGCTGTTAGAACTATACTAGCAAAAGGGACCCAGCTGAACAGTTTTTTGAGTTACTTGACGTTTTACTCATCTGTTAGGGTTTCCCCACTTGCTAGCCAGAACTATACATCAATATTGTTGTCTGCTTAGCCTTTCTTACCCTGCTACGTCCTAGAAGGTTGTTTCTAGTACAGCAACAGTGGTATAACCTGAAAATATTGACCCCTCCATAATAATAGCTAATTAGGATAAAGTTGTGGTTGCCCAGGGCAGCAAACACTCATAGAATTATGGTCCTGGTTATATCTATGGTACCATATCTGTATAGCAGACAGCTTGCCACTTCTGTGATGATTTTATTGGGGCTGTTTGTATTCCACCTTAAAAAGAACTAATGTGCCCTAAATATAACATACTGAAAGTACAAGGTCTACCAGCCTAAACCACTAAATTATGGAGCGGCAAATCATATTCTTTGGTCTGTAGTACTATTTTATAAAACTACTGGTGATAGTAGTTCATGGCCACCATGCTGAATCTTCTGTATGTTAGGAAAACCCTGACACATCCTCCCTCATATTGTTTGACTGGTGGGGGAATGGTAAATTACGCTGTAAACCTGAATGAGGCATAGACTCAGTGCTGGTTTTCAGAAATGCTGTGTAAGAAGTCGGTGTTCAGGACAACTGCTTTCAGAGCAGAGGGTGGAGCTGAAATGCCAAAAAGTTTGCTGTGTACTTGTGAAATAGTGCATGCAAAAGAAACAGAAATAGGTAGATGGCTTAGAAGTCTATGGGTTGATTGTGTTGTTGTAATGGAGGATATAGCGCTTGTCCATTTTCCATGGTTCCTCTTTCAAATCTTTTATAAGTGTACACATAGAATGATAATTGCATTCTAGCACTTATTTTCTGGTAATTATTCAGTGTAAAAATTCCTAATACTGAAAATTTGCTAGGGGAGTGCAGGAAAGCTCCCTGAAAGCTAGTATATCGAGATGTGAGGTGTAGTAAGGTGGGTTGTTGCCAGCAGTCAGTCTTTTACTGATTTCTTCCTTTGATACAATCGTGTTTTTTTAATGATTAAATATATTGTGATTACTATGGCTGTTCCCCCTAACCAGACCTACTTGTGATCACATGATCAGTGTGGACAAATCCCACTAAAGGATCATCCATCTCCTCATGGCCATGACCAGTAAAATATCAAAAATCCCATATGAGTTGTCATGGCAATTATTAAAATACAGCTTTGAAGTTGAATTAATGAATTTTATAGCTTTCAGTCTGTTTTTATCTTTACTGATTTGCAGCCATGCGGGATCTTAAACAGACATTGGTCTTCCATTTCCTTTATGCTGGCCATATGCTGAATTTCATTCTATTTTAGACAACCCCTCCCAGTATATAGTTGATCCAAAGAATGCCTCTACCCTTCTATTATGCACTTGTATTTTATGCTTTGCCAGGTATGTATCAAACTCTTAATTGAAACCTGGCTTTGACTTGTGTCATGATTGTATTTATTTTAAACTTTCTTTTCAAGGATCGAGACACTCAGAAGATACAGTGGATTGATCGCTTTATAGAAGAACTTCGTACAAATGACAAATGGGTTATTCCAGCACTTAAGCAAATTCGAGAAATCTGTAGTTTATTTGGTGAAGCACCACAAAATTTAAGGTAACTTCTTTGAAACAATTCAGTATTATTAAAAATAAAGAAAAATGTAGCTTGTGTGTTTGCAAATGGAGTAACCACAGTAAGTTTCCATACTCAATATTTTATTATTG
Source organism: Pipa parva (assembly GCA_019650415.1). Lineage (NCBI taxonomy): Eukaryota > Metazoa > Chordata > Amphibia > Anura > Pipidae > Pipa > Pipa parva. The sequence continues at coordinate 12,961 of WMED01007892.1, read as the reverse complement.
ATGATTGTAAGGCGTAACCCAGTTGTTTGCATTTTACTTCTTCCTTGCAGCTCTGTCATCCTAGGTTTGATTCCACAATAGGCAAACTCTGCATGGAGTTTGTATGTTCTCTCAGGTGGGCATCTCCTCGGTACTCTAGTTGTGCCCTAACGGTCCAAAAAACATAGTAGGATAATTTGAGCCTAAATTAAATTGGCTCAAGCCTATGGCTTTCTCTGTGTGTGATTTCATAGATAAAGTAAATTGTAAGCTCCACAATGGCAGTGGATGGTTAATCTTAGTTAAGCACTGTAGAATATGTTGGCACTATATAAATAATAAAAATAAAGGAATAATACATGAATAAATGGAGGTTTTCAAATTATTTATCAGTGGTTCCATTTTTGGAAACTAGCAGGACATTTTAAGTTAGATCTAAGTTGTGCATGTTCAAGGCTTTTCAAGACCACAAAATGCACAAAAGCCTATTTCTCTTACAACATGGGGGACACAGGAACACTGGGTAAAAGGTGCCTCCCCTCAAGGGAGGTAGGACACTGCAAGGATCTGAATCTATCCTCCCACTCTCCCATTTATTCCTGCCCCTTCCTCTTCAGAGTAGGGGTGTGCGATATTGCTGAAAAATGATATCTCGATATTTTCTGTAATTTTGTGGATAACGATAATAAACGATATTTTGCATTATTTAAAAATGTGTTAAGTCTTATATTTCAATTTAGTGAAAAAATTGGATTAGCTGTGTTTGGGTTAATCCTTTTTTTGTCTGGTTCTAGCGTTTTTGCTTGTTGCTGTGTGTGTTGGTGGCTGTTAGGCCTGACACATACACGGCCTCTATTTATGTATATAGTTGGGTCTCAGCTTTGAACAGAACTCGTTAAAAGTGCGGCCACTCTGATAGCCCACCTCCCAGAAGTGTCTGCAGCAGCCTATTCTAAAGGCGTGGAGCCGCTCGATAATGACAGCTTGCATATTGATAACGCGCCGATTACGATATTATATTAGACGATATATCTTGCACACCCCTACTTCAGAGTTACCTTTTTTTATTTATTTCTCCTCTGCACAACAAGGTTCACAGGACAGACCTCTAGTGACGTTTTGGTGTAATGATTACTTTGGTCAGTTATTAGCACTTAGATCTATAGATAAACTCCCCAGCACTTTTTATATTGCAGTTATTAGCAGTGACCCCAGAGGTGACACCTGAAGTCAGTTTCTGATTTCGTAGACTTAGCCCCATATGCAGAATTCCCCTCTGGATGACCCTTACCACTGGATTTATTCAGATGAACAGTCATAACAGCTTTGTCCTTTCTCTCCTCCATGCATGCAGTAGAATAAGTTTCCACCTTTGGTAATCCTTTTAGATTACTGTTTAAAAAATGAAGATTATTTTAAAGCTTTCTTGCCTCAAAAAAGGTGAAAAAAATAGTCAGCAGTTCATTTACCTTAGTGTGAACCATATCTGGCCATACACTTTTTCATACGTATTCTAGGTCTCATAGTCTCCACCATAGAGGTATTTCCCTATGCCAGTTGTCAACTGTGCCCTTCCAAGGGCACATCCTGCAGTAAAGGAACAGAGGAGATGTCGCCCAGAGGATTCCCTTTTCCTCTTTGGTTCGCAACTCATTAGCCTGGAAGCTAAGAGTTTTTTACTCTTTATGCAACTGTGGGGAACACTTTAGCCCAGGGCAAATGGTTCCCGCAAAACTTGAAAAGGAATTTCCAGGCAACTCCAGAGTGGGTAAAATGAAAATGTATTGTTGAATGGTTAAAAGGGTAAGGCCATTAGCTTACGCACTTAATAATAGATCAAGTGGTTCCCACACTCCCAGGGATCCTCTCTTCACATCCTCATTCTTGGGCTCAGAGCATTATACCTGGCATTGCTCTAGTTGTCTCAACTACTTCATGATCTTCCAGGGTGGTTTCAATCCAACTACACAACCACAGTCTGGGTACACCACTCACCAAAGTGAAACAGGAAGCAACATACCCTCATGGGGGAGTTAACGAGCTTTCAATAGAACGAAGATTAAATTCTTCATATTTCTGCTATATTTATTCCAGGCCTTTGATATGGCAAACCTAACTTTCTCAACCATCACAAGCTTGGACCCAAGAGAGATGGATCTCCTTCTGGAGGTCTCTGCCTCAGTTTCTCAGATATGAGATATCCCTCAAATAGAGCTCATGGTAACAAATAACTGTTTAATAAATGAAATATAATTTTCTAGGAATCTTTCAGGAGTTTGGAAGCACGGATTTATTAAATAGTAATTATAGCGGCTTATTTCATTCTCCTTTTTAGTGTTTCTGTCCTTTTAAAAGAGAGATGTTTCAGTTTCAGAGTCACTGTGCATGAAACCTGGATCTTGAACTCCAGGATTTTTTGGTCAAGTAGTTGCTCAAAGCTGAAGTGCTCAGAATCCCATAACACTGTGCATAGGCATGCACACGCCTAGGACACTGTGATAACCAAATGAACTGTTTGCAGAAGGTAGAAAGGTGACTTCTCACAAAACTGAAAAACAGTTTTACTTTAGCCAAATATTTTTCTTCAAATGTAAATGGATTTATCCTAATACCAAAGTTATTTATAATAATCTTCAACAGAAAATTGTTTCTTTGTTAATTGCAGTCAAACCCAACGCAGTCCTCATGTGTTTTACCGTCATGATTTAATTAACCAGCTTCAGCATAATCACGCACTTGTAACTTTGGTGGCTGAGAATCTCTCTTCTTACATGGACAGCATGCGTCAGTACTCAAAAGGTAAGTATTTTCTTTAGACAAGTATTTATTGCTTAATATTGTTCAGAATTCAGCGGGCATACTTGTTGTCCGTATGTTTCAGTCACAACTGAAACAAACTTCAAGGCTGTGTTTAAATATTTTATACAGAACATGGAGAATATGATCCACAGACTGTTAGACCGGGAAGTCGATATAGCCATGTGCAAGAAGTTCAAGAACGCCTAAATTTTCTGAGGTAAAAGTTGTTTTTGTTCTTTTCAGAGCATGCTAGGTTATTAAATACCAAAATGGTTTAGTTCTGATTAGTCCAGTTGAATAGTAAGAAAGATGAGCACTGTAGTATTATATGATACTTAACAGTTCATTGTGTAAGACGAGCTTTTGAGAGAGATTCCCTCTTCATCAGGTCAGCTTGATGAAGATAAACAGCTTGTAACAAATGTAAAGTCTGTGAGGTACTGAGAGACTAAATAAACAGCCACAAGGGCAGGTGTTAACGTGATAAAGAGCCGAGGAAGATTAAGACTGTTTAGTGTGGGATGGGGGAGGAAATATAAAAATACAACTTTGTTCTTACTGATGTTTAAGAAAACCAATGTCATTATTCAGTCCACTCAAAGTTGTATTTTTGTTAATTTTTTTGCCCTCCTAAATAGTGAGTCTTTACTTAATTATAACTGTACATTTTTCATCCTCGTTAAGATTAATATACAATGCTCTTTTTAATATGCTTTTTCAACATTTTGGAATGTTAGAGTCTTCGACTTTGTTATGAGCATTAGATCTGTGATCATGGTTGCATGAAACTCTTAAGGGAAATGTGTATAAGAAACAAACAAAATATTTGCACCATAGAGGGTAAGCCTAAAATACATTTGCATCCTCTGGCAGTAGTTCAAAGCACTTTCTTGATTACACAATCAGTGATTATAGAACATCAGTTTATTTAAAAATATGGCTTAATGGTTTATATTCCTATACTACAATCAGAATCAGGCCTGTATGAACAAGTCTGCCTGATACTGCATTAGTTGCAGATAGTGACAAAAGATTTTATATTTATATTAAAGGGAGGAATAAATTAGATGACATGATTAAATAAAAATAACAAAATGACTAAATAGATCAAAAACAACAACCACAACTCTTACTAAGCTTCCTCCAGCCATCTTACTTCTGGGTTTTAGTGAAAAATGGCTAGGTTTTAATGTACAGTATTCCAGGCGTAATGTAAAGTGATTTTTAGAGATACATGTCCAGTATAAAATATCTTTAGAAGGATATGAACATATCTAAAACTTAAAATAATCCTATTAACTCTGACATTGATGGGTCACAGGCACACTAAGTAATACAGTAGGTGCTTCCATATGAAGGTAGGACACTACATGTAGGGGTGTTGGATTCTATTCAGGAAGAACCAGTAGGAGGCAGGCTATGACACCAAGGCTCATTTGGGCATAATTCGTAGGACCAATTGCTCTTGGACACACAAACGTGCAAATTCTGGTTAGATTTAAGAATAAAGCACCCTACAAGATAATTACAGTCTTTAAGTCCAGCAGAGTACTTAATCTCCCAGATATCAACAGCTTATATTCATAGCCTCCTCAGTTAGGAACCAATTCTCTAAGTTGGTACAGGTTAGATCAGAGGAATGGGAATTTCATCCAGAAGTATTTCCCTAACTAACACATCAATGGAGAACTCCAGAGATAGAAATCAAGCCATCTTGTCACATCTTGAATGTTCCATGCTTCTTGGCTTGTGAATGTGATCCCCTGGCAGAGAGAATAGATGCCATACCATATCCAAGGTCTTACTACTTTGCTTACGTTTTTTTACCATATACATGTTTCTATGCATTCTATAAAATCTCAAGATCATTATAGCAAGAGTTTTAATGCCATAGTCATTGCACCCCACTGGCCCAACGATCATGGTTTTCACTTCTATCTCTATTAAAGAAGACTCCTTCTATTCAACTTCTATCTTCTGCTCAAGGGTTCTATCTTCCAGTCTGACTTGTTTATGCTTTCAGTTCTCAGTCCTAAAAAATAATACATTTTAGACTGTCATAAGCATTAACTAAAGCTCTACGGGGCAGGGACCTCCCACCTCTTGTGTCAACATCAACATAGCACTTAAAGTGATGTGTCCTTGTGAGCTCATACTGTATTCTTTACTGCACTTTTCCAATGTTTGTATTATATTTTTATTGCTGAACTGTACAGCGCTGCGTATGTTTTGGCACTATAAATAAAATTATTATACATATATTAAAAAGTGGAAACCTCTCTCCTCCTCTTTTTACCATCAGACTTGGTCTTCATTGTTATCTTGGTGTGATTTCTAAACTCTGATTCATCCCACTTCAGCAGTCTCTTGCTGCTTTCCTTATGTCATTCAGGACAGGAAAAGGGTTTTTGTATAACTCTTTAAAAGGCATCAACCTTATTTGTCCTGTTCTAACAACACCTTGGATTATTTGATGAACTATAATATATATATTTTTTACCAGATCTCAGGCTGATCCTCTCAGCCCTTCTGGGCCCCTCTTCAAACCCCTAACCTCTGATCTTTCTTGGCTTTCTTAGAAATGCTCCTTTCTTGTTATCACCCCAGCCCATCAAGTCTCCAAATTAGATGCTTTCTCATTCAGATCTCCCTCTCTTACATTCCACTAGATGTTATTAAATATGGTTTTATTCTTTCCTTCCTAAAGTGATTTTTGTATTCCACATCAACATAATTCTGTCCCCATCCTCAAAACTCTAAACTGCTGGCTCTGTTCAGTCAATGTTGTCAAGGCTCTTAAATTATACATCATACTGACACTGGATATTTTTGCTTCATATTCCTTGGTGACAAGTAGTTTCAAAAGACTCTCTGATTAAAGAAACTATCCATTGGGATGGTTCTTGTTTGGTTTGCACCATTTCCACTGGCTCAATCAGCCTTTCAGGCCATTTGTAAATCTGGCTTCTGGTGCTCTTTTAGATATCACTTGGTAATCCTTACAAGCTTTTTATTTTATGAGAATGCATACATCTCAACTCAAAACCTCCAGTCTGTGAAAGCATTCATTGTTATATCCCACCCAACTGGAATACTTTTGGACCATCCCAATATTCCTGTGTCTCCCACAATGTGAGAGAAAAAAAAAGGGATTTATATAATCTCTATTGAATACTTTATTTCCGTCGTAGGTAGCCATAGCACATTCCCACCCTGTTAATGGTTACAGCTCTATATCAGTTATAACTTTTAGTATCCCATTTCTGTTGTTTCTGAACTGGAAGTGAAATAGAGGAGACAGGTATGAAAGAGTAAGGGGATCCACAATTGCAGTGTCCTACTTCTGGGTTGGGAGGCAGCTCTATCCAGTGTTCCTGTGTCCCCTAAACCTCAGAGAAAAGTATTTATCAGTGAGTATATAAAACTCTCCATTAGTTATGGCACAGTTATAAGGCTGGGGCAACAATGATGAAAGTGCTTCACTTTTATCACTGGTAAAAGCTCACTGAACACTTTTGTGTGTGTGTGTACGGGGTCCACAAATTTAAAAAGGAGGTGAATGCTGTACTTTTAGGATCCAAAAAAGCTCGGGGTTCACAATCGCTGGTGGGACACAGCTTAAACAGTACTGTATTAATTTAACAATCAGATATGCAGCGTTTACACAATTGCCATTTCAATGATTTCTGCCTCTGCAAAGGTCTGTTATCTTAAAGGAACAGTCCAGCCTGATTAATAAAAAGTAATGTGTGTTGTAAATGCATAATACATTTTTTTTCAAATATACTTAATCAATCTTTTATGTGAGGAAAGGTATTATTCCATCTGTGTAGCAGTACACGGCTCCTTATGTGTTTACTTCCTGGTTGGAAGTCACTGACACAACAGCATCTCAGGAAGGTCAAAATTAATAGTTAATGAATTACGATAGGTAGTTACAGTACTTACAGCTAATGGTGTATATTGTCAGTTGCAAGCGCTGATATTGAGCATGAGAGAGAGACCAAATCCATATAAAAAGAAAGTCAATGTTTCAGCCCTTTATTTAACAATTGCTTTTGCTGGGTTAACTACACCTTTCAGAGGTAAACAACATAAAAAAGGTGGATGACAGTTTAAAGGTTCTGATTGGTTATTTAGCATTATCCAGCCTGTCAGTCAGTTCCTGAATTCTGAACAGGAAGTGGCTGAGAGAGGGAAGCGGCTTCAGTAACAAACTGGTGCTAAATTGTGAAGGGTGGAAATAAATAAATAATTTATATGACAGAAAGCATTTATTTAACTTTTATTTAACAGTGCCCAACAGACAGCAAATAACTGTTGGTGCCTAAACTGTTCCTTTAAGCATTATGTTGATTATCTTAACCAGGCTGCTTTAATAAAAGCAATGTTTTTTTTTCATTACACCATAGTCTGAATCAGACTATGGGGGTTATACCTTTCTGTGGAAAATATAAACTTTAAACTGAGAAGAACTGCTGTTAGTAAAGAAGCAGCCAAATTTTCTCATAGGGCAATGTCACACTACCTGTTTTGACATTGGCCTTTGTTATTGTAGGTGTGGATGACTGTGATCACATTGCAACTATTTGCCTAAGCATTAAACTGTGACAAAATATGTATGACCAATTGTTGCTTTTAACTCTTTTGCATATAAAAGCACATCATTGCGTTGTCTGCTATGGTTTGCTTCTTATGTTTTTTTTTTTTTTACATTTGTGGTAAAACTCAGTGGCATGCTTCCTTTAATCTATTACATAAATGTATTTAAAGGGGAACTAAAGCCTCAGAAAAACAGGCTAAAAATGATGTGCCTTATGTATAGGGCTTATTACAACCGCTCATAAGTGCTATAGTCCAACAGAAAGTGAATACCGATGCCTGTAAAATTGCCACTGGAGGCAGACGTCTTTATTCTCTATACATGCCTCTTTCCTTCACCAGCGCTGCTGTATATGTACTTCTAAGGGACTGAGGAAAAACAGTTTGACTTAAAAATATTGTTACAACTGGTAAATAAATCTAACTTACAGCCCAGACCACTGCATTGTGGAATTTGGATTGTGTGTAAGACAGTTGCAATTTCAAATTATGTAGTTATCAGAAACTAAAAATACTCCTCCCCCACACTGCAAAGCTTGTGACTAATGTGCTTTGAGACTTCACTATAGACTGCGGAGGTTTTCAGTCCAGCTATACAATGAGCTAATGTCCTATCAGCCCTGCATTATGTGTATTTTATACATATTAGTTTTAAAGGCATGGTTTTACCAGTTCATCCTTTTTACCAGTGAAAAAATCTATAAAACATACAGGCAGTATGGATAATTGGTAATTTATTTATCCTCATAAAACTGCAGCTCCATCTCCACACTTTGGTAGTTAATTATCAAATTGCGAACAATCATGTAAATGTATGAGTTTGTGTCTATTCACCACTTCCACAACTTTGCGTATTTGGCAAACAATGATGTGGAGAATTCGCATTCAATTTGACATTTTATGACAGTTACAAACTTGCTCACCTTTTTTTGTATTACTTTATGTGTATGCATGCGACTTTTGACTATTTACAAAAAGTTGGGTTGTGTCAAAGTAGCAAATTCAGCAAGGTATATTGCTCCAAATTCAGCAAGCATAGCAATATTTGAATTTGCTACACCTAGGAATTCACACTGTCATGAATAAGCCTTTTTATTGTGCAGATCAGATCATTACTTTAACAAGTTATCATTTACAAATGCATCCTGCAGGGCAATGAAAATACAGCTACATATCTCTAATTCATTACTGAGCCACACCTGGTTAAAGGGATGATATGGCAATGAAAATACAGCTACATAGCTCTAATTCAATACAGTGGTACCTTGAGATACGAATTTAATTCGTTCCGGGACAGAGATTGTACTGAGCTGTACCTGGTTAAAGGAATGATATGTTTAGATTATTTCTTTGGAATTTTCTTTCAAAGTGGTAATTTTAAGCAGTTATTTAGATCTATTAGGTGAACTTGATCTGCAGTTTAGGATTCCTTATCTTATTTTAATATGTGTAAAGCCAGTATTCCACTTTAAAAAAGAGTGTAAGATTGTGCTGGAAGCTATGCAGCCCAGGATAAGGTGTATTTTATAAGTCTCCTCCCTTTAAAGGTAATGATATTATGCATGTAGTATGCAACTGAACTGAATACCATGCAACTAAAAGGGGTGTTTAGGTAATTCTATCCCTTTATTGCCCATATCACTAAAATATCCATACTGCAAAGCAAGCTGATAATAAATTAGTTCAGCTGTGCATTGCAGGACTGCAGAGAATCTACTGCATATGTATCCTGATAATCATCCCTGTTGTACTCAGCATTCAAAAGTGTTTGCTTTTAAATAAATGGGAGTAAACCTTTAAATACAGGAATAGTTTTTTCTGTTTGATTTGAAGAGAATTCAGTATTTCTTCTTTTTTTTATTTTTTAAAGTTTTCATTTTGCTTTTCATATAAACTGAACAATAGAACAAGAAAACAATTAAAAATAAACTGATAACATTACTGTATGTCAAGCTTTACGTTTTCACCATTTTGTTAACATTGCATCAGGTTTGTTTACACATGGTTTGTACATCTTTTTCATCACATTTATTCTTTAGTTGCTTTATTACCACTGTTCTAAGTGGGGTTTGAGGGTAAATCTCCCCCTAGGTCAGTGTCTAACCATTTGGACCAGATATCATAGAACTTTTTGGGTGTACCTCTTGTTGCATAAGCTATTTTAAGAATTGGTAGGTCTGTCTGCACCAGTTTAATCTAGTGACTTATGTTTGGTGGTTTGGGGCCCATCCAATGCATTATTATTGACATTTTGGCATGGTATATTAGTGAATGATACAGTATTTTTTGTTTTTGGGTGTGGATTAAGTCATTTATCACCCCTAGTAAACATATTTCTGGTGATCTGACTTGTGGGAAATGTAAATTGTCTGCCAGGAATTCTACCACTTGGGCCCAAAAGTCAGAGATAACTGGGCATTCCCATATCAAATGAAAAACCCTGCTTCTGGGGTGTGACATCTTACACATTCGTTAGTAGTCAGTCTGTTCGTATATTTTAGCTTTTTGGGGGTGATATATAACTAGTGCAGGCAATTGAATTGTACCAATCTATCTTTGATAGGTATGAGGAATTTGTATGCCATGTTAGTAGCTTCATCCCAGTCATCTGTGATTAGATCTGGGATGTATTCATTCCATTTAATATACGCTTTATCAAATGGAGGTAGTTGGATGTCATACGCTGATGTGTCAGGAACTAGGTAAGTACCATCGGCTTGCATTGCGCAGAGCATCATACGCTAGTGTGAAAAAAAAAAAATGTGGCTCAATGCAAGCCGATGGTACTTACATAGTTCCGGACACACCAGTGTATGGTGAGTATACACTGGGTCTGGAACACTGTGTGTCACATTTTGGCCATGGGATTATACGCTGCGCCCAAAATGCGACACACAGGAAGTGACGTGAAAGCCGAGGGAGCTTTCACATGTATTTTTTTCTTCTAATTCACACTAGCGTATGATGCGCTGCGCATGATATGCTGGTGTCTCACAGGGATTTTTTTTCCCATGTATTGTCAACAAACTGATTTTAAGGCAACTTTAAATTGGGACAGTAAGCAGATTAAAATGTAAATAACAATTTATTAATATTATATATTTTACTTAAAAGTGCATACTTTTTTTAAATTTCAAATAATTTGTTTCTGTGCAGATTTTTACTGAAGGATGGGCAGCTTTGGCTTTGTGCTCCCCAAGCAAAACAGATATGGAAGTGTTTGGCAGAAAATGCAGTCTACCTTTGTGACCGTGAAGCCTGTTTTAAGTGGTACTCTAAACTCATGGGAGATGAGCCAGACTTAGACCCAGACATAAATAAAGATTTTTTTGAAAATAATGTGCTACAATTGGATCCATCCCTCTTGACAGAAAATGGCATGAAATGCTTTGAACGATTTTTTAAAGCAGTAAATTGTCGAGAAGGAAAGCTTGTTGCAAAACGACGTGCCTACATGATGGATGATTTGGAACTCATAGGGCTTGATTACCTCTGGAGGGTGAGTTACCATTCAGCTCCATAGTACTGTATATTCTGCAAATGGAAGACCACATCATTAATGAAAAAAACTCTGAGCATACAAAATGTATATACAATGAAAACAAGTCTGTATTTTTAAACTATTAATCACTGCAAACATCATTAATTAAACCCCACAGTAGTGTAGAGTTTTCATACTCAATCCAGATTAAATGGAATCTGACAGAACAGGCCTTCAACCACAAATAGTATTATAGTTTATGTATATAAATCATTGCCTACATTACCAGTGTTTAACTATCACTCAGGTTCCCTTTAAACTTTTTTCCACAAATTATCTCATGAATCCTTCTGCTTACATGGAAACCAGTCCAGCCATTTGGATTCTCCTGATGCTAGTTTAGCAGTAACTTACATTGGTATTGGAGATCTTCACTATAGTTTCAAGGTGTGATTGTTTTTTCTTCTTCATTTTTTTCCTTCCAGGTTGTGATTCAAGGTAGTGATGACATAGCAAGCCGCGCAATAGATCTGCTCAAGGAAATCTACACCAACCTGGGGCCAAGGTTGCAAGTCAATCAGGTAAACCTAGAAGGTTTCTGATAAATGTTATTCCAATGGCATGACTGTCATTTGCTTACTACATAAGGAGATATATTATTTTTTCCCTTCTGATTCTCCTGTGGAACATAGAGGACCCAAGCTCCCTCCCACAGGAGGCAGGATATTAGAACAGTTGAAAGCCCTTATCTGTAACCTTTTACTCTCCTGTACAGAATGTAGAGAGCAAAAGGTCTAGACAAGTGGTCATCTCCGTAAATAAAATGTAACCAACAAGAGCGACCTTCACACAGACTCAAACACCCATTCCCAGAGGTAAAGCAAAACTTAAACTGGACAAAACCCTTTCAGCCTACACAAGAAGGGTTGGAATGCCTGTGTACGCTTAAGAGGCTCCAAGAGACACAAAACCATGGGCACATACTAAATCAGTCCCAAAATAGATAGTGAAAATATCCTCTTAAGGCCGAAGACTATGCCCTAGCCTAAGGATACCTCCACCTGGGCAAACCTGCTATATACTCGGCAAGTGAAACCTATACTTTGGTACTGATGGAATGATCATAGGTGGCTGGAACATCAGGCTGAGAAGACCATCCCTTAAGATGCTAATCCATATCATAACTTTCCTCCTCAAAAAAGTTAAAAAAGTCCTAGATGTTGGTAATGCTTTGTGCCACTTTAAACACTGGTGGTAATTTGTCTGCTACTGCCAACTACCCACCTGTGAGGCTTTTTAAGTAAGCACAGGAGAAATATTCTTTAGCCCTGGCTGGAGTTGACAAAATAATAATTAACCAGACATCAGAAAGGTAACAAAAAGTATTTTTTTTTCATTTAGCAGGACCTATTATATTGTGTGTGTTTGTTTTTGTGTTTTAGTTGTTATTACTTAAGACAGCATTATTTTTTAACTTAAAATTTGCTATGGTCTCCCTGTAAATGGAAAAAATTCCAGAAAATTTAACTGTAAAGCAGTGGTTCTCAAACTTTTTCCCCCGGCGCTGACGTCATTACGCCGCACGTGATGACTTTTCAGCCGAACGTCATCACGTACGCGCGTCACGTGACGTTTAAGGCCGACGTCACCCCACAGAAACCCTTATAAGAAGGGTTCCTGCGGGCATTTCCGGGTACCAGAGCGGTTCTCGACCCCAGTGGGACCAGCTGCTGTAAAGCCTTTTTACTATATAGTTGCTGATAAACCTAATAAGCGTGAAGATCTCCCTTTTAAAGCAACCAATCTGCTCTTATAATTTAGCAAGCATGACTGTGATAAAAGCTGCTTTTGCCTAATTAATACTTTCTTTAGAGCGAATGAGAAGATCACTGAAACCGTGTAAGCAAGTCACTTTTACCAGAGTTGAAATTCAGTGGATTAAGTTAAATTTGATGACGTGGAAAACCTTTGGTTTCATCTGTATATTAAAATACAATGTATTGTGTTCAGTAATTTATATTTGTATCTTGAAGGTGAGCCCTAGGAAATGTGATTTATATTATGTATATATGAGTGAGTGTGTGTGTGTGTGTGTATATA
>WMED01007891.1:0-17319 GCA_019650415.1 Pipa parva | reverse complement strand
AATTTTAGCCCATTCTTCCTGGCAGAACTGCTTTAGCTTAGTCATGTTCCTCATGTGTACAGCTCTCTTCAAGTCAGTCCATAGCATTTCTATAGGGTTGATATCTGGGCTCTGACTTGGCCACTCCAAAAGGCAGATTTTGTTTTTCATAAGCCATTCTGTTGTGGACTTGCTCCGGTGTTTTGGGTCATTGCCTTGTTGCATCACCCAACTTCTACAGAGTTTCAGCTGGCGTACAGACACTCTCACATTATCCTGTAGAATTTTTTGATACACTTGGGAATTCATCTTCTCCTCAATGACTGTAAGCTGACCAGGCCCTGATGAAGCAAAGCAGGCCCAAATCATGATGTTCCCTCCACCATACTTGACGGTTGGGATATTTTATGGTGATGTGCAGTGCCTTTTTTACGCCAGATGTATCGCTGCGTGTTCTTTCCAAATAGTTCAATCTTAGTTTCATCTGTCCACAAAACATTTTGCCAGTACCGTTGTGAAGTGTCAATGTGCTCTTTCGCAAACTTCAGGTGTGCAGCAATGTTCTTTTTAGTAAGCAGTGGCTTCCTTCGTGGTGTCCTGCCATAGACACCCTGACTGTTCAAAGTTTTATGACCTGTAGATTCATGAACAAAGATGTTAGCCTGTACCAATGCCGCCTTCAAATCTTTGGCTGCCACTCTGGGTTGTTTCTTTAACTCATTGATAAGTCTCCGTTGTAATCTTGGGGTTATTTTGACTGGGGGCCCATTTCTTGGCAGAGTAGCCACAGTCCCAAATTGTCTCCATTTGTAGACTGGTGAATTTCTAAAGTCTTTGAAATTGCTTTGTAACCCTTTCCAGCTTTATGTAAAGTAACAATTTTTGATCGTAGATCCTCTGAAAGCTCTTTTTAGAGAGGCATGGCTTACATATGCGTATCCTTCTTGTGTGGAGCAAACTCAAAAAGTCTAAGTGGTTGTTATCAGTCAAAGTCGCTTTAGTCCACACCTCCAAACTCATTTTCTTAACAAGACTCCAAGTATGTTAACACCTGACTCCAACTAGCTCCAACTAGCTTTTTTTGCGATCATTAACTCAAGGGTTCACATACTTTAACCACTAGCACTATAATGTTTTCATTGTTGTTCTCAATGAAGATATGAAGGATCAAAAATTTTTTGTAAAAATAAAATTTTTTGTAAAATTATATTTGTTGATACACTTGACTTGGATGAGGATCAGATCACATTTGATGACAAGTTAATGCAGAAAACCATAAAATTTCAAGAGGGTCACATACTTTTTCTTACCACTGTATTTTGTCATAAATGCCCCTTTGGAAACAATAGGACAAAGTCTGTCTTATTTATGTTTTGATGTTGGTTTTCATAAAGTCATCAAAATTGTCACCCAATGACCTAAAACAGCCGTCCCCAACCTTTTCTGGTTCCCTGATCCAGCAAAGGTTCTATGGACCAGATGGGCAGTACAAACATGTTGCTGGCCACATGATGGTATGCATATCACCACACGGCCCTGTACCAATGAGCCCACGGACTGGCAGTGGTACATGGTACAGCATTTGGCGAACCCTGCCCTAAAGGTCTTAAATCTACATGAACTGCCCCTCTAAGCATTACTTAGCACTGACAAGTAGGAATTAATAACTTACTCTGTTCAGCTCCTGAATCTGGGCTGTCAGCTCCACTACCTGCTGCTTGACTTGCTTGTACTCTGTAGACTCCTTCTCCAGTTTCTCTTTCATTTTATTCAGGGTTTGCATCATCTCCTCTTTCTCCTGTGTTTTGGCATCACATTCTCTCTCTTTCTTCTCTAATTTCTGCTGCAGCTCATGGTGCTCTGGGAAGATTGGAGAGGGACAGGTTATACTTATCCCCTATATATACCTATATACTGGGGACTAGGGTCACTAATGTCCATGTATTTGAGGGGTGAATTATACTTATCCCCTATACAGAATATGCCTATATACTAAGGACTGGGATCACTGATGTCCATGTATTTATTATGAGGGATGGGTTATACTTATCCCCTATATTATCAGGGACTGGTGTCACCTATCTCCCTATATTTATGAAGGATGGGGTGGAGATTGCTGAATTCTCTATATACAAATGGGTTAGAGCATGGAGTCTGCACAGTGCATAATTAATAGGAAATGTTATCAAACAGTTTGAAATTTATCCCAAAAACTAATGTGGATTGCTGCATAAAGTGTAGTTTTGCAAAAAGTTGAGGCTTGTGTTGGATACTTGGTGCTACAGAGACTTCCATTATTACACTACTGTCTTCAGGGCAGAAACACACTATACTAGACTTTATGTCTAAGATTGTAGATAAAGTCTCAAGTCCAATGCACCAGAGACAAGTCTCAGCAAAATTAAAAATCTGTTTTTACCTTTACATATGCTCTTTCATTCATAAGCCTAATTATAGGGCAGCTACAATCACTATCTGGAATGCTAAATTAGCCTTTCAGACAGGCAGGGTGACTTACACATCAACACCTGGTCAAAGGGAAGTCCTAAGTCCCCTGTTCTCTGAGCTACTGGCCTTCTCTGTTTCAGTGTAATGTAAGCTGGTATCTTACGAAGGGTGGTGAGGGTTGGTGGTTGTAGCATTTTAAACTAGTCTAAGGCTAGCAATCATTCATTATTCCAGGGAAAATGTGATTGCAGAGTAAATATAGAATGCTGTTTTTTTATGAAGAATAATCAATGTTATTTACCTTTTCTCATTTTTTCAGCTTGTTCTTTCCATTGTTTGACTTCATTTTCATTAACAAGCCTGTCAATACATTAGTATCTGTTTTAAACAAAGGTAATTTGTGTATATTTTCTCTTATCCCAAACGTTTCTATACTCCACTCATCCCCATCTAGATGAGCTTGAACTGTAGAACAACATATAAAGAAGCTTGAAGCAGTTCTCAGTCATCATAGCTTTTATTGTTAACAACATGTTTCGAGCCCAACTACAGCTCAATTCACAAAAGGCCATAGTTGGGCTCGAAACACGTTCTGAACCAGAAAAAGCAGACTGCTAGTTCGATTGGGTGTAGTTATAATTATGCAGCAAAAACCTCATCTTTGAAGTTGAGTTTCCCTTTTTATTGATTTGTGCAGGTTGTAGGCAAAATGGGCTTTCTGGGGCAGTTCATGAATATGTATTATCTATATTTAAAAAAAGGAAACAACAGGGTTTCTTTATTTAACTGATAGAAGATGGCTGCAACCATAAAAAGATAAATTAAAAAAATAAAACAAATTAGGAATTCAACTTCAAAGAATTCATTTTTACCAGTATGACATGCCATGACAACGCAAAGATTTTTTTTTTTTTTTAATCTTGTGTTAGGGGTCCTTTAAACAAAAATGCACATTTGTTACACATCACAAAAGTGCACACCCACAATGCACACCACAAAAGTGATATTTTTATCCTAGGGAAAGAATTGTTTCCTCACATTTGATTGATTACATGTGTCACTTACATTCGAACCACATTTTTAACATTAAAATTTTCTAGTGGGGAGATGTCTGGATCCTGTCCTTTCTCATTCTGAATAACGATTTGTTGCACTATCCGATCAAGTAGAAGCCAATAGTGAACAGTGTTTCCGCTTCTTTTGTCTGTCAAAACAATACAAACAAGCAGTTTTGCTTTAACCCACACAATCCTTATTTTATTGAGAAATCACAAAGCAGAACATATGCATAGGACATTAAAGAAAAGTAACACTGTATGCTCAAGGTTGCCAGATATTGGAAACAGGAAACCTGTTGATGAATAAGTATCATTACTGGAGATAAAGACAAAATTACACAGGCATCCAGTTCTTTGTTATCCAGGAATGAAACAAAAGCATACAATTCACTAACCTCTCTCTTTTTTCTAGCAGTGTCCTAGATAGATAACTGCAATACACTACAACAAACTCAAAGGGAAACTAAAGAAAGCAAGCCTTTTAGGTTATCCAAGCTTAGCATAATCTATTTACTGAAACCAAACCAATATTCTTACTTGCCTAACTCCAGATATCAGTATTTACATGTCAGGCAGGGAAAACAGCACATAGAATCTATTTTGTGATTTTAGTGCCTCTCTCATCTGTTCCTAAGACAGTGCTTACTTCTGAGCATGCTCAACTAAATATCTGGGGGACTGGGATAAAATAAGCTGATCAGACAGTCAAGTTAGAATTGTCAAATAAATCAATCATATGGTTCAATTAGAAGATAAAATATGCTGATCATCAGTGTAATAGAATTCCTGTGGCACAATACTTAAAAGGGTAAAAGTATAGGGCAGCGGTTCTCAACCTTGTTGAGACCGCGACCACCCTAGGCGTAGTCACGCAATGACATTCAGGTGAAACGTCATCGTGTTGCGTGTCACGTGATGAAGTTTAGGCCTGAAATCACCACACAGGAACCCTTAAATAAAGGGACCTGAGCTCTCTCCCGGCTTCACAGTGTGTTCGTGACCCCTGTGAGAACGTTGTTCGACCCTCAAAGGGGTCGCACCCCACAGGTTGAGAACCGCTGGTATACGTAGTCATTGGCTAAAGTGACAATTTGACTGTCGAATTCTCATAGCAAACCCGCAACTATGTTCCCAAAGTAAAGTCGCGACTGCAACAATATTACCATAATAAAGTCGCGACTACAACAGTAGCAGTATATTGCAACTGCCTTTAGCTGGTGAATAAACACCTTTATACAACAATTCAGACATTATCCAATAACCCCCATAATTTGTTTGTTTCTATTATAAAGTTATTCTGTTTAAAAACATGATCTGCAATTCTATTTCTGAACTAAAAAATTGCTGCAAAGGTTATTCCTTCAATCAGTAATTATGTATTGGAGAAATGTATTAACATTCATGCCAAAATTACCTTCAATAGAGGAAGACTTAAACTGATTTTATTACAGCCTTGGACATTATGGGGGTAATTCAGCAAGGTGTGAACTCACATTGCGATGCTTCGATTCACCTCGCAAAAATGGTTATGCGCTGCCTTCTCTCCTACACGCGCACATCAGCGCACGCTTTAAAGGTATTCCAGTCTCGCGAGGTGACTCGAGTGGTCGCGAGGAGACTGGAATACCTTTAAACCGTGCACTGATGTGCGCGTGTAGGAGAGAAGGCAGCGCGTAGCCATTTTTGCAAGGTGAATCGTAGCATCGCAAGGTGAGTTTGCACCTTGCTGAATTACCCCCTATATTGGAAATGGCTGCCTCTTTAAATGGGATTGCTGGCATGTATAGTATTAAATCCACTGATATTCTGCAGAATTTTAGAAAAAGAGTTTCCAGTTAAGGAAATAGACTGGACAGTTTATATTATATGTAGAGTTGCCACATCACCCTTTTAAAACAGAACACATATTAAATGTGCATGCTTCAGTGCCGAATTTAAATTAGTTTAATTAAATGCTGCATGGCTACCTAAAAATAGTTATACTTGTAGCATGCATCTAAATGGACTTAAAACCAGCACTGCAGCATGTGAAAAATATATCTGGTTATAAAGGTATGAGGTTCCAACCCTCACTAAAGATTAGATAAGGGGAGCAAAGCTTCTGAACAGCCTAGCACCCATTGGGGAAATCAAAATGCAGGTAGAATTAATCTGTTTGATTAGATTAGAATCAAGCATTGATTAGTTCTTAGTTCTAAATGAACTTAAGTTTTATTTTTAGATTTGACATATATCTCTTGAGTTTTTAGTAAGCCTTGGTGCAGTGCTTTTCTACCGGACTTTATATAAAATTAATCAGTTATAGTCTATTCTGTTAGTCTTTACTTTTTTTCTTTAAAGGATCAGCACAGTCTTCAACAGTTATTAGCCAATGTAATTGACACTTTACAATTAATTATTTTTTGCAATATATACATGGAAATGCATTGACAAGTGCAACATTTGCAGAGGTCTAGTAACAACTATTAACTAGCAACCAATCAGCTTCTTAGCATTCATTTGTACAGGGAGAACTAAGATTATGAAAACATCCTTGTTATTGGTTGCGATGGATTACTAGACCAATGTAAATGATTGCACCTGCTGATAAATTCCCATACCACCATCTACTTATCTTTAGAGGTTATGAATTTATATCCACTTTCTTACAAAAGTTATTCCTCATCTACCTTTCTCTTCAGGTGACCCATTTGGAATCTCATGCCACTGGCTTGATCCCCATGCTTGAGAATATTAAATTATAGTCAGAAAGAAGCAGGTGTTCAGAAACTCTGAGGTTACGCACCAGCAAAATTCTGATTGGTTACTTAGAGTTGCCTAGTCTATCAGTCAAATCCCTGGTGTAAGATTCCAATATAAGATGCTAAGGAGGAAGGTGGTGAGAGAGAAAAAGCATCAGTAAGATACTGTCTGCTGCCAGAAAAGGATGGAAATTAATAAATAATATTTACTACTAAGAGCTTTTTTTAACAGTGACAAATGCACATATGAATAACTGTTGATGACTATACAAAAGGTGAGGAACTGACTGACAGGTAAGTAAGCAGTAGTAGTCCACCCCGTAATAATGTGGCAATATACATGGTGACAAAGAAAAAAAAACTAAACAAGCCTTACAGGCATTCTTTTCTGCCTTTATAGATGCTGGTCTTATAAAGGAGACGGCAAATAATATCCTTTTGGATGCCAAAGGGCAGTGATCTTCAAAATGTGACTCTCCATTTGTTACAGCACTACAACTCCCTGCATAAGTCTTTTTAACCTTTCTACTTACAAGGCATTTGGAGGCAATGGTGCAGTATAGACATGAAGTGAGGGTAGGACTCTGAGTGTGTTAACCGTTTTCTCGTCAGTTCAAACATCTGAGTTGCACTTTTGGTGTCAATGTGAACCTATTTAATAATACAAAAACCATCAATAAACATATACTAGAACAGATTTCTTTGAGAACATACTAACTGACAAGGCTAAAAGGCATACATACCAGATCAAATCTTCTAGCAAATTCTAGTTCATCTTCATTTCGCAGCACTTCAAAGAAATCTAAATGCCTATTTATAAAAAGAGAATGAACAGCGAACCCCAAAATGTCAGAATTCTATTAGTTTGCTATAATGTGAATGAAGATTTCTGCTGTTATACAGACATGCATCAGAATTTCTTACCGATCTAGCGTGGAGTTTTCATGCTCCCTCAGTTTATCTATTACTGGCTGAATTCCCAGCATTAGAAACTCATATCGCAGATGAAGTCTGAAGTCTAGGCTCTCCTGCAAACAAACCAGACAAGAAAAAAAAAAAGAATATTCTGACTGCATTGGTGGATTGTAAAATCGACAACAGAACAACAATGAACTATAGAGTAATGACTATAGCTTACCTCGCCTGCCCCCTGACTTAGAACAGCGTTAATAAAGGACATAATGGCAGTCTTCAGACTGACTTCATCTCGATACCGTCCTGTATTCCTGTCCAAATCATTAATAAGGGTCTAAAAAAAAAATATATATATGTTGATAAATATAACAGGTTAATTAAAATTCCAGTATGCAAATGATATATTCATAATGTAAAAGGGAAAGACTTTCTAGGGCACACCTGGTTTTGTCCTTCCAGAGAGCCATGCATTTTCAAACTAAATAGTAAGTAACACTAATATCACTATTAATATAAGGGTTATACATCTCCAAACCTATGTTTTCATGCTATTAAATGTCTAATCTTTCATACTACTACAAAACCCTTTAAGAAAACCTAACTCATAAGCCTTCAATCCTTTTGAAAAACTCTTGAGCTAACACTGTCCTTTAAACTGTAGAAAACAGACTAGGAATCTCTCCAGGCCTGTCCTGCTCAGTTGATCAGGACAAATGACAAGTACTTTTGTTCAGTGGGTAACTTTTTTCAAAAGGTTTTATTTTTGGAAATATGTATCCCTAAGAAGTAGAGAATTTGATGACAGATTTAGAAGAGAAATTCTAAATACCCATCATCCTCTGATCCGCTTATGTTACATGCTCCAAACTGATTATTCAGCACTGCAGTTTACCTACTGGAACTGGGGTGTGTTTGGATTGCATGCCACTGATGATACATGGATGAAACAGAAGCATAAAGATGGTGGCCTAAGAGAGACAAGGGAATTTAAAGTGGGATGTTTACACTTCAGCATCCCTAATCCTAAAGGGTGCAGCATTCTGTGCTTGGATTAGTAAAAAACCAATCCAAAGCCAGGCAGCATGTTACATTTTTGGCTTCCCACCGTCAGACTGAGTAGAGCCAAGTATATTGTTAATGCTGTTTTTTATTTTAAAGAAGGCAGGAACTGGCTATTTAGTTTTGAATTTGTTTGGGGGCTTGCAGCAAGAATATATGGTACTGTCAGTTCTCCAAACAAGTTCCATTTTTCCTTTAAGGTGTGAAATACCTTAAAACTTCTCATCATTCTGCATCAACACGTTACACATATTCCTCTACTAGGTGTGTACTGTACCTGGAAACGTGTCCTCTCGCTGGCATATCTCTGGTAGTGCAACATTGCTTCTAGAACTTTCTTGTGCCCTCCAGGAACCAAGCAGACAGCTCCCATTATTTCCAGTACTGCTACTTTTGTTTTAATGTTTTCAGTAGCGAGACTCTGAGCAATAACATTAATACTCTCTGAGTGGGCCAAGACATGTGCACGTCCCTGAGAGTTGTTCATCAGTGCTTTTATGCAACCAATGAGAGAGGTATGTATTTGTGATTCTGCTATTTCATAGTCCATGGTCTTTAGGAAGTTCAAAATGCACGTTAAACCATCCAGATCGATAAATCTGGTCACAAACCTATTAAACGAAACAGAAAACCAAATAGCAAGCATTAGAGGAACTTTCCGCATGTATGAGACGTGAGTGGTTTTTAAAGGAGCAATTTCTATAGAATGTCTTCACATTTATCTTAACAGTTTTGTGGTGTTTCAGAATTTCTTTCTGTGCTTTCATCAACTAATCATTTGACTTCCTAATGAAATCAAATCAACACTGACTGAAAATGTCAGTTACTGATTGGAGAATTCAGTTGCATTCAGCATCAAAAATGGTTCCAAGAGAAAACTGCTGTACCCACACATGCACACTAAGCATAGGATGCAGGTCTTTTTGTGCTTGAACATGCTACTTTGTCAGCTCTAAAGAGGGGAACAGCAAATCCAGAGTCAAAACAACTCATCTATCACTGCCAATAAGACTTGTTGAAATTGCTCAGTTGTATTTGGGGGGTTAACTAAGGATGTGTCATCTGTGACCTCCTGTACTTACATTTTTAATGCACATGAAATTGATTACATCTTTAAGTTAAAGAGAAGCAACCCACAATATTGCTCATTCAAAATCCAGGTCAATTGGCACATAGTTTTTCATCAGTCAAAGCCTCTAGTGTTACTTCAATTTATCTGAACATACTTCCTAAAAGTAACGTTCCTTTTCAAACCCTACATTAGGGGAAGGACAGATAGCCCCAAGACTATAGTTATATAAAGCCTAGTTATATAAAGCCTATAGTTATATAAGCCTATATAAAGCCTACTCTTTAAAGTAGGTGGACACTCACTCCCCTACCATTATATGTAATCATGGTCAAGAACTGGAGCAGAAGTCATTACATTTTACATTTATAGTTATACAATTATAAGAAACATTAATTTGGCAGTGCCCAGAGAGCGTGATTGATCTACATGATTAAAAGTGTGCAGAAAGGTTACTTTTTCTCTGCTTCTTGGGTTAATAATATTTTGTCCTATTAGCCTGGCATACTCATCACTGACATTATAATTTCTTATAACAGTACTATCTAAAATGGTTTGTAGTTTACAAAGTGCATTTAAGTTATGAAAACAGACACTTCAACTGCCCCTCCACTGTCTTTTAGCTTTGCTGAAAAAGCACTTAACTTTCTAAGATAGAGGAGGGATCCTGCTAATTGGATAGTAAGCTCTTCAGGCTAAGTGCTTAATTATTAATGTGTATAGTAGTCTGTATGCATTACTGACTTTATTGCATAGTAATGATTTTTGGATCCTATTAAGAATGATGTGCTTAGCTAGCTATTTAAAACTCCTGCATCTCTTCTTACTTTTGCAATATATACAGCTAATTGCTGGAGCATTGCTTGTGCTTGCGATGAAGACGACAATCATAATGTTTGACAACTACAGAAAGAAGGTAGATCTGCACAGCGGATAGGATTACAGCCATGACATCCTGGGACTTATCTATAGAACTAGGCACCCACATTAACAGACTACTTCTATAGCTTACTAAGAAGCACCAATCACCTGTAATGTGTGAGCAGAATCTGATAAGAATAATTATCATGCTGTAATGGCTGAATGACTCTCTAGTTTACTAAACATGACACAATCCTTTTAAAAAGGACCTCTAACACCAGAAAAATAAAATACTGTGTATTGGCATGGCAGTTATACCTATACAATACTAGTAAAAATAGCATCTTTGAAGTTGAATTCCAGATTTTTATTGGTTTTGTGTTCTCTCTCTCTCTGCAGGTTGCAGTCAAATTGAGCTTTCTTGGGCACTTCATGAATATTTTTTATATAATGTTTCATGGGAGACAATAGGACTAGGTCGGGGTTTCTTATATCTAAGAGATAAAAGATGGCTTCAATCAGATGGAAGAAAAACAACCTCAATGTTATATACATCATAAATTTAACTTCAAAGTAAACATTTTTACCAGTACTTTGTAGGAATGCCTGCTATGCCATCCAAAAGGGATATTTTCATTATTTTCTGGTGTTCTTGTTCTGAAAGTTATGGAAAGTACTAGTCTTCTGATTTCCAAAACAATGCGAGTTAAAAAAGAAGGGTTAAAGTTGTCCTTTAAAGAATATTTAAAATACCTTAAATATTTCACACAAGAACAACATCTACTTGGGTTGCAGGTTTAGGGAAGATCCCACTGTATCCGCACAATAAAGAGCATAATGATTTTTCAATGAACTTTGTATGTTCTCTCCATGCTATGGGCATCCTCTCATAGTCCAAAAAAAAAAAAATTAACGTTACAATAATGGGGGGCTGACAGAATTGGCCGTATCTAGGTGTGTGATTAAGAAAATTAACTTTAAGCATCACATGGGCAAGGACTGAAGGATGTGGATAGTTAGTATAAAGAATTGCAAGACATATAGAAACAATAAATACATAAACATAGGCAGGCGAAAAATATTACCTCATAGGTTTGGTCCTCAGTGCAGTCTTCAGGCTTTCTATTGTTTTGTTTCTTTCATCTTCATCTTCCTTCTCCATCACATACAATGTCCTTCTCTGCAATTTCAATGTTATCATGAATTAGGAAGTTGGTATTTCTATAACTAATTCTGGAACTAAGACCACAACAAAGAATATTTTGAAGTTTGAGGGTATGGGTTTTGGATCTGAAAAGCAAATATGTATAGAGTTTATAATGTCCCTTTAATCCATGCTATTGTTTAGCATCGTAGCATTCTTTTTCATGAATGAGGATTGTTTAGCATTGTGTTATTTTCAGTTCAGTGATTCCCATCTTTACCATACAAAAGCAGAGTCCCACAAAAGTGTTATGTTCTTTGCACATTTAAAAAAAACTGCATGCTTTCTCAGAAATATATATTTTTAAGCAAGGTTATGTTTTCTGAATGACAAGCTTTGCCTAAAACTAAAGTAACTTGCAATATAAGAAGATATATACTGTTAACAGATTTGTGATTACTGGCTTCAACAGTCAACTGCAAAATTCAACAGGATCTCACTGAGAGACATGATAATCCTACAGCTGCTCGAAGGAAGTAAAATACTGTAAGATTATGTGCCTTAAATGTGTGTGAGTATTATTTATTTAAAAAAAACATCTCACTTTAGGTGTAGTTGCCAGTAATCATGTGAGAAAAAAAGTTGGTAGCCCAAACCGCATAATTATATTGTCTTCTACAATTTAATATCAACACATTTTTTTGTGCATTTTTCAGAGATTGTATAAAGGTATAGCATGCAAGTTCATTTTTTAATATAACTTGCCATTATTGGAAGATTTTAATAATCCATTTTTAACAATCCATGTATCCATTAAGCTGACCATAAATGCACAGATGTGGTCACTCAGTTTGGTCAATTAAGGCAAATGTGTTGAGCCCTGAAGCCTTTTCAGATAATTCAAACTCTTGTCTGATTGGATCAAGGCTAATTTATCTGAACAAGCACTCAAGCAGTTGACATGAGCCATTATTGATGGGTAAACTGGCTATAGTTCATATCTAGGCTGCCACAGAATACCAATCATTTTGCTCAAGGCAAACAGGAGCATGTGCAATTTGTCCATTATATTTATATAATTTATCTCAAGTACATTGTTTTTTTTATTATTCATTTTGTTTCTATACTTATTTTTGCCATTGGCGGCACTGGTGCATATATCATATACAGATATAGACTGATGTTGGCATTTGCTGACTATGCTAGTGTTAATTATTAGCTTCATTAACCAGCCGTTTGGAGTTGTTCACAAACAGAATAGTGTTCATATGACTGGATTGCACATACAAAGCAAACCTGCACAAATCCAATCAGTAGTATACAAACATCAGAATGGGTCCTGTAGCTTAATCTCCACTCTGGGCCCTTCTCTCCAATGTTCCTTGTAGTAGCTTGCCTGAATACGATTGATTGGATATGGAGATACAAACAAATTAAGTTTTCTGACTGAATAAATCAAACTGGAGTTCAATTAATCCGAAAGATAAGTAGACAGTAACATGAAAAAATTAAAATGCTCCAAATGCCTTTAAAATTAATAACGTTCAATAAAGGTTTACAAAACCTCTAAATGGTGCTTAATAATATTTTATTTAACTTTAAAACTGGGCTTTTTGGGGCACTTCATGAATATGTACTGTCTAAGGCTGAGTTCACACGAGCGTATGATGCGCAGCGAATCATACGCTCATGTAAAAAAAAAAAACGGTTTCATGGAAGCAGACGATAATCACCTATTTCTGGACATACAAGCATATGACGCACATACGCTGGGTCTGGAACGCTGTGTGTCGCATTTTGGCCAGTGTATATACACCACACCCAAAATGCAACACACAGGAAGTGCTGTGAACACCGAGGGAGCGTTCACACTATCGCTGGTAAGTACAATAAAAAAATGCAACAGAGCGTATTTTTCTTTTCTTTTTTCTGACACCAGTGTATGATGCGCTGCGCATCACACACTCGTGTGAACCCAGCCTACAGTTCCACAGAAAACAATGGAATTAGGTGGGGTTTGTTTAACAAACACACACAACTTGGCTGTTATTAGAAAAGGTAAAAACAGACAGGAAGGAATAACATTCATGAATGAAACTTAAATTATATCATTCTTAAAAGTGATGTGTTTTGGTAACTACCATGCCAATCAAATATAATTTTTTTCTGGTGTTACATGTAAGTTTGAGCTACTAAAAAAAAATAAAAAAAATAATGCCAATAATGAATTATTGAAAAGGACACAAGCAGGAATTGCTAAACTTTTTACATAGAACAGAAATTAGTGTCAAAAAAAGGATGCAAACTGGAAATGGCTAATGTTTAAGTTATCATTAAGTTCTCTTTTAATGATGAATAGTTATATAGTTATTTTATCCGCCTTTTTTACCAGTGAGATAATGTGATACATTTCCCCCTCTAACCTGACCAAGGGGTTACATTTTTGGCTGTAGTATTAGGTTGTTGTATGAGTACCCATTCTGATAAACACTTACAAACTTGCCATCCATGAATATAATGATATGAAAATTGTGAAGGCTTGAAAAATTCAGTGGAGCCAACAGGGTTAAGTAGGTAGGGCTACTGGAACCTACTTATTTATGATTTAAACAATCTAATTACAGCAATTACAGAGACTGCCATTAATTCTTCCCTGCAAATGAACTGCTCAAACTACAGCTGTTCATTTGCTCTGTAACACTCTTTGTTTCAATATAAGCTAATTTTGCCTACAATGAAGTTCTGTTTTATTGGTGTCACATGTATTTAAACATTGCAAATCAAGGCTCTGTTGGAGGGGTGACACAGACCTTCACATGAAATCAGTGTTGATATAACATTACTTCAGTAGCAATGACAGGACAATAGGCAGTATGCTGCAACTGATGGCAGTAGAGATCTGGCACAGCTTGTCCCTGCAGTGAGGTCTTGTGAAGTTTGTCTGTTGCAGATTACTATGGTAGACCAGACCCTCTCTTCAGACATAAAACATTTTTAAATTCTGAAGTAAGCAAATATTGTTATTGGGTGAAAAAAAAGTGTGTTTGTACTGAGGTGCAGTTCCTTTTTTGGCTAATTATACACTTTTTTTAATAATATGAGGAAGCTAGGCTCATTGTTTTTTAAAATTGTATGCTGTAGGTGCAAAAGCACAGCACATAGGAACATAGCTCCTCCCTTCCTGCTGTATAGCTGTAAAATAGCACAAAATAGGGAGCATATGTACCATATAGGTGGGCCAATTGTCAGTTTTAGGAACTTGACGGGCTTCATTCTGCAAAGCAAGCATGGGGTCTCCTGGGAAACCCTCAAATTCTCCAGCATGAAGGCAAAATGGGTAGCTCCATCCCTCCTCAAACTCTACCTCCTTCCTCCTAAATCCATCTACTTTTAGCCCACAAACCCACCCAATTGGCTCCTTAGTCCTTATGCATTAGCCCCACCCCAGTGATGAAATGAATTGATTGTTAAGCCCCACCTGCTGACCACATTGGATGGAACTCTTTTGGGGGAGGGGGAGGTACAGACCTGCCCTTAGCATAAAAAGGGGTTGATTCGTTTAAAAATGCAATGCAGATTTAACACTGGAGCCCATACTAAAGTTTGTATATCATGCCAAAGCATTATAGCACTTTTTTTTTTAAAAAAAAGTAAATTTTACTTATAACACACAGAAGTAAAATATTAATAAATAACATAACATTTAGAGCCATGGTCCTTTAATAGGTGAAGTGTTTGGTTGCAGTAAGTTCTTTTCCCCAAAAAATAATCTTGAGTGGCAGGGGATTCTGGGATTTAACTGTATAGAGAAAATCCCTAAGGGGAGTGAGTAAAACACTTCCTTAGATAGGAAAAAAACTGCTGTTCCCCCAGTACATCCATCATAGTACCAATAGTAAACCAATATATCTGGAAAAAAAGGGAGGCAGGCAGACCAGGTAGTGAACTACCAAATGAATTTAATAGAATTGCATCTTACATGTTCTGGCACTGGGCACTTTATCCCCTATATCCCTTTCGGATATAGGGGATTCTGGGATTTGTAACTTCCGCAACAGAGATTTTGGTTTGACATCCCAGCTCTCTGCATTGCACAACATTTAGTAACTAATTACAAAAGAGTGAAGTTAGCCAAATACTTTCTTTCCATAAGGTTTGCAAAGAGTTCCGGACATGTGGTGAGGGTGATGCTAAAAGGAATTCCTGAAAAGGAATTGAATGATGCACACTTCAAAGGATGGTAATACTGGGGGGATTGATTACAGATATAATTGTGCAATTGAATAATCATAGATACTGAACCAAAAATGTCCGTACCTTGAATGAAAGCAAAGAAGCAATTTCATTGTATCTTAACCAACTGTGCACTGCCAAAGCAGATTACAACTTAAAAGACCACTAACATCAAAAATATCAAAATTCTCATTTGGATTGTCATGGCAGTTATTAAGACACAGCACTTGTAAGAGCGTTATCTGAAGTTAAATATATGTGTTTTATTTCTTTCTGTCTTTTTCATAGTTATGGATAGTGGTAACCAAAACACTGAAAAGCAGTTATTAAACAGATCTCACCTAGGGGGTAATTCAGGAAAGTGCGAACTTACCTGGTGATCCTTCGATTCACCTTGCTGAGACTGGTACGCGCTCCCTGCTCTCCTGCATGCGGACATCAGCAAAGCTTTAAAGGTACTTCAGCTCTGCGAGGCAACTCGAGTGGTCACAAAGTGAGCCGAAGTACCTTTAAAGTGTTCGCTGATCACCGCGTGCAAGAGAGCAGGGAGCCAATACCAGTCTCGGTGAGGTGAATCGAAAGATTGCCAGGTAAGTTCGCACTTTCCTGAATTACCACCCTAGTCTCATTGTTTTTAATGATTCTTTATATAATACATGTATAGGAAGTTTGTTTGAAAGTCCAATTTTTTAATGATAAATAACCAAACAACATATTTTACAGATATTTAATGTTTTGGGAAGTACAGTTTGAATATAGGGAAATTCATCAACAGGGGCAAACTTTCCAGAGATCTAGTAACCCATAGCAACCAATGAGAAGTTGCCTTTCAGAATTCTAGTCTTCTCCCACTATAAAATGCAAGGTGCTGATTGGTTGGGTTATGGCTTTGTGCTAGTAGACCTCTGTAAATGATTGCTCCTGTTGATGAATTCCCCAAATAATGACTAAAAATGTATTTGAAGAATTTTCACTTTTTGGTCTTACTGCACATGTAAAAGCACTTGTAAAACTGTTACCATTGATGTTGAATTCACTAAATGTATTTATTTAGTATTTTTTGTATTTATTTCTACTTAGTTTTTATCTGTACTGATAGCAGCCATATTGTTGTGTTTGTTAAACAGACCTCACCCAGTCTCCCTGTTTTACTAATGGAGACTATACAGTGAATATTTCCAGAAAAATCTCAGCAACATTACTAAGAAAAACCTACCCCCAAAGAATTTATTTAGATAGCGAGCATATGATCACATTCCCATGATATGCTGCATTACAACTGAATTGAGGTTTTTTTTTGTTGTAACTGGTCATTTAAGAAAAAAAAATGACACACTGTTCCATAATGTCTTTTACTGAAAAAAAACTAATCTACGCCCCCCCCCCACCCCCAACAAAAGAACTCACTGTTCTAAATATAGAATTTTGGGTTGCTCTCACCAGGGACCAATATAAAGAACTGAAAACAAAGAGAAAATATCAGGAATGTTTTACAAAAAGACATTAAGTATACTTCTGGCAAGGTTTGTATTTCAGCCCGCAGGCCGGACAGATCTATCAGTAAATGCATTGTAATGGTTCAGATAGTCAGTGGTCCCTTCCCTCTCAGTCTGTGCACTGTGCCAGCTGGTCATTTATTTCTATCACATACCACAGGTTGCAATGTTACTGGAAAGACTTATGCGCTAGTGTTGGAAAGCTGCCCTCTGTAAGACTGCCAATGTCAGGAAATGCCAAGTCAGTCTTCTACCTGGCAATAAGTGAAGGTGCAGTGATACATTATTTATATATAATTTTTTTTTTTTTTGCATC
>WMED01007890.1:0-17319 GCA_019650415.1 Pipa parva | reverse complement strand
AAGGGGCTTGTGGGGGCAGCACAGTGTGATAGTGCTCTGATAATCTTGGAGATAGGGAGGAGTGGGCAGGCAAATTATACTATTTACAGTTGCGCGGGGCGCACGCAATGTTTTCTTCTTCCTAGGGGGGGATGACAGAAAATAATTGAGAACCACTGTGCTAAGTGAACGTGCTATATTGGCAGCTACGAACAACAATGTCAATAGCATCAATTTCAGTATTCAAAACGGAATACGAGGGGAAGCGACAATGTATAAGTCCATTGATACTGTGATTAATTAAGACAAAATTGTCAATTACCCCACGGAATTCTTGAATTCACTCGATTTGCCAGGTATGCCATTGCACATTTTAACACTGAAAACTGGCATACCTATCATTCTTCTTCGAAACATCAATCCACCTCGACTTTGCAACGGTACAAGACTTTCGGTGAAAAATATGAAAAACAATGTAATCGAAGCTACAATTCTGAATGGGAAATTCAAGGGGGAAGATATACTGTTACCACGTATTGCAATGATCCCAACAAATATTCCATTTGAGTTCAAACGTTTGCAGTTTCCGGTGTGACTCGCTTTTGCAATGACCATCAACAAAGCACAAGGACAATCGTCGCAAGTGTGTGGCCTAGATTTGGAGAATCCATGTTTCTCACATGGACAACTGTATGTGGCCTGTTCACACGTCGGAAAACCTTCTGATTTATTCGTATACGCACCAGACAGAAAAACCAAAAATATAGTATATCCACAAGCACTCAAATAAATAAATAGAATTTCAAGGACACTTTCAAATGATTTGCTGATGAAAATATATAAATATTAATAAAAATGACACAATGCAAATTGATTTTATTTTTCATAACGAGTTTTCTTGAATTTCCTTTTTTCTGATATTGCAGCATGCGCGACGGGTAAGCTAGTTTATAGGTATATAAATGTAATAGTGTTTTGGTAGAATTTCCACAATACAAACATTACCATTAGTGCTTATATAGGGAAATTTAACTCTAATCCATGAACATTCTGACATGTAGAGGGATGCAGTTTATATAAGCCAAGAAAATTCTGTCCCAAAAGAAAAGTAAATATTTGTCTCTTTAGTAGTAATAAATGTGCAGTACTGGTCTTTTAAAACAGATAACAGGTCCCTTAAGGCTGGGTTCACATGAGCGTATGATGCGCAGCGCATCATACACTCGTGTGAAGAAAAAAATAAAAATATGCTCCGGCATATTTTTCTTTTGTATTTACCAGTGACAGTGTGAACGCTCCCTCGGCCTTCACAGCGCTTCCTGTGTGTCACATTTTGGGCGCGGCATATGTACGCCGGTTAAAATGCGACACACAGCGTGCCAGATACAGCGTATGCATGTCATATGCTCGTGTGTCCGGAACTAGGTAAGTATCATCGGTTTCTATGAAGCTGTAATTTTTTTTTCTTTACTCGCTGCGCATCATATGCTCGTGTGAACCCAGCCTAGATGTAAAAATATTGTCATCAGCAAACTCTCTAAGGATAGTAGAAACAATATTTATGACTTTTTATTCACAGACTAGATCAGGAGTCTACAACCTTTTTGGCTGAGAGAGCCATATAGTGCATATATACTCAGCCCTTTTGAATCCGGAGCCACTGACGTCCTATGTGATGTCACATAGGCGATGTCAGCGGCTCCGTATTGGCTAGCAACCTGAAAGTGCGGTGATGTCAGCGACTCCGGATTGGCTAGCAACCAAGAAGCACTGAGAGAGCTTTATCTTTACAGCGCTTGCCGGTGATTAGCCGTTAGACTGTAACAAGCGGTGCTTGCATGTGAGCATCGCTCATTACAGTCAAAGAGCCAGATATAGCCATTAAAAGAGCCACATATGGCTTGAGAGCCATAGGTTGCTGACCCCTGGACTAGATGGTAGTGAATGGCTAGGCAATTATGTTAGCAAATGAGGTTTCATACAGCATTCATACAGTGATAAAGAGGAATGGTATCTTAAAAACAATGTATTATGTTTAGTAAAGTAGCTTAACAGTTGACTTAGTCGTGCTATGAAACAGTTATATTTCTACTTGACTAAAGGACATCTCTGAATACTCATGGTTAATTAACATTCAAAAAATAGCTATAGTTTTTGTATGTGTTTTTGTTTTTAGGAATGGGACAGAATTCAGAAGCCCTCAACAAGGATCAGCTCATGTATTCTGTCAAGTAAGAATTTACGTATATTACTTTATCCAGATTGTTTATGGCCTGGGCTTCAGGAACACCTATTCTAATTCTAGAAAATAGAGTTTAGTTGTTAAACAAAGCTGTCAATTTTTTCATTAAGAACTTAGAAGGCTTGCACTGGACATGTTCAGAGAAGTATAGTATCTTAGTTCATCCTTGTAGAATCCACCTGTTGGTGCCATTGGATTGGGTTAACTTCCTTTTTCTGAGCACTTCCTGTCAGTAAGGGGAACATTGTTAACTGTATGTTAATAAAGGACGAATATAACTGTGAGCCTATTAATGGATGTCTGGCATTTTGTCCTCATTAGAAACAGGTTACAACTATAGTTTCTGTAGGGGTCTAATCTGGTGCTGATGTACACATAATGATTTTCTACATGAAAAATGTAGAAATTGGTAAAATTATTTTAAAACCATAAACTCACCAGGTCAAAAATACAAATGAAGACTGGTTGCCAAGAAATGTCTTTTAACAACAGCTTGAGTGGAAAATATTAGATATTCCTAAAAGCTGCTTACAGACATTATTCAGAGAAAGCACTTTCTATATGTGTTTCTAAAGCAAGCATATTTGTCTTCAATAAAACTCTAATACAGAACTCTGTTATATTAATTTCCAAATTTTATGTAGTATCATGAATTATACAATGTAATATTCCATCTGCTATTGATCCTTATGGTTACTAATAATATAGCATCAGAGAGCAGAAATTAAATGAACAAACCATCACACTGACCACTGTGCAGTCAACACCTGTGTACTCTCCAAACCGATCTCTAACTTCTACACATAGTATTATTATGCAGTTTCAAGCAATGCATATACATGCTTTTAATGACATTTTTAGCACAATTAGTTGGACAGAAAGTAGTAGCATCACTCACACCTGCCTTAAAGTAAAATGATGTATTGCTTTTTGGTTTGATAGGAAGAAACCTTCATTTCTGGAATATTTGAGCTACCATCTCAACTTTATGAGTATTCTGGCTGGACCATGTAGCAATTTCCAGGATTATATTGCATTCATTGAAGGACGACATATACAATCAAAATTATTTAACTTGAAAAGCAATGGCTACACTAAACTTCCACAGCCATCTCCCAATGTGAGTATAATACAATATGTACTACCTATACCGGGTTCAGCAAACTTAGATGAAGAGGGAGCCAATTTGCTCCCTCCTCCAGCTGTGCAAATTTTTTTCAAGCCACAAAGGGGGAGGAGCGCACTATCTCGATCACATGATTTGCAGATAGCCAATCAGAAGAGGCATTGGAGGTTATGGGTGGGGCTTGGGAGATGCACTCCGAGCCATAACAAGACAGCTAAAGAGCCGCATGTGGCTTGCGATCCACACATTTCTGACCCCTGACCTATACTCTAAAGATATGTAGGTGGGAAATGTGGTTCAAAAGGTTATCCTTCAAAAAATAGAGAATTAAATTTGCATTGTGTGTTAAGGAATGTTTATTGCAGAAAAACACTAAGCATAAGCATAAATAGTTAATAAAGGATACAATACAATATTTAGAAAAAAAATCAGTGCTAGGGAATGTTTCTGGTGAAGATAAAGGGGTATTGGTATGTGGCATGAAAAGCTGGTTGCTTTGGGAGGAGCACAGTTGACATTGAGGAATGTACGGGCATACGAGTGAGGAAATGTAGGGAGGGGCAATGAAGTGAAGTGCCTTAAATGTCAAAAGGATTACACTGTAAATAATTTTTCTAATGGGGAATTAAGGAACAGAGAGAGATTGGGAGAAATATGTTTTAAAAGAGATGTACTGACACTTTAAAATGAATTCATTTGAAGATAGGTTGAAGTGGAAATGATCCTTACATAAAAACACATATTTCATCATCCATTTTCAAATTTGCTGCACACTTTTCCTGGTTTGAAAATACAAAACACTTGTTTTTCAATGTTGGTCAAAGACACTGTACATTGTGGGTAGTGATGTAGCTATAACATTAGTGTTTGCCAGTTTTTAAATTAAAAGGAAAACTATAGCTCATTTCTCCTAGGGGTGATTCTTAAGGGGGGAGGGGGGAAATACCAATAGGGATTTTATACATCAACACAACATTGTGCTCTCTATAACAGGCCAGTTTATTTTGCTCTGAACAGTGATGCGATCCTCTTCACTCCCTGTGCCTGTGTGATTTGGGTAAACTGAACAAGTGCAGTAGCAGAATTCTGATGTAAAACTGCTACTGTGCTTGCTCTAATTATTGAAATCTAAACTGCTAAAAATTAGTAAACAATTTATATTGCAATAATCATATATTTAACAATGGCAATGAGATGAGCAAATAATTATTTGAGGATGGACTTCTTCTTTAAAAGGGAACTATAGTCAAATTACATCTTTATATATGCAGTACTATGCGTTAGTGAGAAGTGTTTCTCCCCAGTAGTTGTTTCATGTGATACAGAATGATTGAGTAGGCAGCACTGATAAACTCCTGCATCAGGAAATGTGTGTGTGACATGTACTGGCCAGTTTTCCATGAAAAGGTACCCTCCGCCAGACATTTTTGTCTTACTTACTACTTAGCACAGCAGTTCTCAACCTGTGGGTCATGACCCCGTCGGGGGTCGCACGACCATCGCACGGGGGTTGAGAACCACTGTGGAGCCTGGAAGCGCTCGCAGGTCCCTTTTTATAAGGGTTCCTGCGTGGTGACGTCGGCCCAGAACGTCATCACGTGACGTGCGTACGTAATGACGTTTCACCTGAACGTCATCACATGATGCTCGTACGTGATGACATTTGGGCGTCAGCGCCGGGGGTTGCGGTTCTCAAAAGGTTGAGAACCGCTGACTTAGCACATGTGCACAAGTCAGCTTTCTCTATGTAATCTCCTTCAAAGGTCAGCACACTGCTTAACCAATAGCAGTCAGGCATGTTTGCCTTCTCACGTTGCCTGACTTGCAGAACAAAGGAGAGGGGGAGGAAAATGTCAGTTCTCATGAAAACTAATTAAGGGAAGCAAATGGCAATTATAATTTTTTCCCTAAGCTTTTTTAAAATATTTCTGCCAGTAATTGGCTTAGTATAATGGAGTTTTATATATATGTGTGCAATTATATCAGCACTATAGTGCCCCTTTAATTGTGATTGAGTCCTGCTAGTGGTAGTTAACCATTTTAGGTTTTCTTGTTTTACAAAAATTGCATAAATGTGTTTGCTAAAATAGATGATTCCAATTTTGTTGGCTTTTTTTTTTTCAGGAAGCAGTAATGTACAAGTTATGTATTGCTGCGGCATCTCTTGTTTTATTTCTGACATTGACTAAGGCGTTCCCCGTTCTGTATGTAGTGGATAAGACCTTTATGAACGAAGCTCCTTTCTTGACAAGGCTGGGTTATCTATACATTGCAATACAAGCCTGCAGACCAAAGTATTACTTTGCCTGGACACTGGGTAAGTGTGTATGATTTCTTAGGCTGATCATTTTAAGGACAACACTAAATATACTCCCCAAAACAATGGAATTTTATTATTACACCAAACAAATACAAATTCCCTTTTAAATTGGCATAGCAATTAAGATTAAATATATGGTAATGGCATCTGTTTGGTGTTACTGTCCTCTAGAAGCTGATTTTTATTTCTTTCAAAATTGTATTTAAAAAAAATGAAATTATGCATATAGGCATATGATTGAGGTTTGTGCTATGTCCCAATGAAGGTTTCGATACATGGAAAGGCACTTCTACCGGCAATTCTTTTAGACTGTGTAGGCTGTCTTGGTCTTTTTTTTTTTTTTTTTATAATTTACAATTCCATTCTGCTTTATCTTTTTTGGTCATTGAGCTCCAGTTATCTATAAATGGCATGTTCAGTTTATTAGACTTCCCAAAATGCTGCTGGTGCTGGAGTTTATAGACACAGAATGCTTGGTGCCTTAGGATACACCCACTAACTAGCCATGCCCCTTTGGGAAAAGAATCCCAGATTAATTTATTCAGAGAACTAAAGTGCTGTATCTGTGTAATTTCATACAAAGTAGTTAATTAAAGATGACGTAAATATACTAAAAATTATTTTGAGTTACAATTGTTAATGCTAAGGCCCCACATAGTTGGGGTCCATAGTACCGCCACACCACTAACCTTCCACCGAACGCTAAGCTAGGTGGAAGAGATTTCTAGAAGCACTCCCCATCCCCCTATCCCAACTGTTCAAAGGGGTATGGGGCCATATCGAAATAATTTAAGAGGTCCATGGGACCACTAATCTCACCCCAGTATCAAACTAAGTGGAGGGAAAGTTACACCCCCCCAAAAAAATGATTTTCAATTAGGCAGTTTCCTCTGCCTGTTGCTTTTTAATTTGCAAAACTCAATCAGAAACAGGCACAGGGCATATAAGGCTTATCTAATTCTACTGTTCCCTGTCAGGTAGGATCTTCTGCTTTATAAACATTATTATAATCAGTACCGATGAAGCCTTTCGACTGTACCGACCTCCATGGTGTTGTATTTTATTAGCCATAGTTGGTGGCAGGCACTGGCGGTAGATCAAGGTACACTATAGGGGACCTCATACAATTAAACCTTTTTGGGGGAATCATAGCCAGGTGAAAGTTTTTAGAAAGCTTAATAAAACATTTTTTAATAGGCCTTCATTAAAAAAATATACCTGTGTGATATATTCATGAGTAGAATAAGGCACTTCTGCTTTCTTTATACTCCTTCTGACCTAACCAACTGACTTCACATTCACATTCAAGGGGCAAAATTTATTAAAGGCGGAAAAAATCCACCCGATCGCAAATTTTACCGCACGTGCGAAATTCGGCGCAATTTACGATCGCACGATCGGAAAACGGCTCGATTTGCGATCACATGATCGGAATTTCGATCGATTTGCGATCGCACGTGCGAACGGAAATTTACTTCGGCCGATCGTTTTGCCCTTAGTAAATTTCGCCCAAAGGGAGAGGTTAGTTGCTAAGTTAAAGAACACAAACTAAACTGCATTGCTTCACTTTTATACAGTACATGCACATTGAAATGCAGTGGGGATGGGTAAGGGAAGCTTGGGACTGAGAGACAGGACCAATAAAATAGTCCCACAGAAACTGGAAAGGTTGGGAGGAATGCAATATGCTTGATGTTTTTTAACTAAATGATAAAATACAGTTATTTTTGCCGTTTCCAAATGGGGTGAAAATGCTCAACATAACCCCAAAATTATCTGTGCAGTTTTTCAGGCACAGGACATCTGGCTTTTGCCAACACACACTGCAAGCCTATTGTTATCTAAACTGGTAAGCCAGATATGCCCTGGGGAATCTGCAGTGGTGCCAAGTGGTGTATGGTATATCTGTTTTTTTATTTAATAGTAAAATACCTACCAACTGCAAACCAATTTTTCTCAAAACTGGTAAGCCAGATATTCCCTGTTATATCTGCAGTGATTCTCCGTATGCTTGGCGTTTTTCTTTTAAATAAAAATGTTGACATAACACTTATTTTTTCAATTTCAAATTGTGGTAAAAATGTTCAACATAACCTCATAAACTGCAACACAGTTAGTTTTTACAGCCTAAAATGTGGCAAATTAATATTTATCTAAACTGGTAAGCTGGATTTTCCCCAATAAATCTGCTGTTGTGCCAAGTGGTCCATGGTAAGCTTGGTATTTATTTTAGTTTTCAGTTTTTAAAACAGTAAAAAAATAAAAACAAACCCCACTCCAGAAAAGAAATTTAGCCCGTGTCGCTGTAATGCAAACTAGACCTATACAAAAACTATCCTATTACCCATAAGAGGACAGGTGAAAACAAATACAAAGCTCAGCTCCATATAAGCTTTCCCTGCCTATTTAAAACTCTAGAATGTATTTCACATTTTGCTCTATTAGGCTAAGTGATAAAGAGCACATTTTCCTCTGATTTCTTGGTGGGGAACTAATATAATGGAATAAAGGAGCTTTTGCTTGACTTGGTTTGAGTAATTATTCTTATTTCTTTGTTTAGCTGATGCTGTTAATAATGCTGCTGGTTATGGGTTTAATGGTGTGGATGAGAAGGGCAAGTTTCGCTGGGATCTGATTTCCAATCTAAATATTTGGAAGATTGAGGTGGGTTTGAACATCTATTATATGTTTGGTTATGTATATTCATATTATCTATTTTTTTAAATTCCAGGCTTTTTATGTATGCTAATGAGAGGCAAAACAAATTATATTGGTCATATTGCATTTTTTCAGCCAGTTGATTGATTTATCAATGCTTTTTTTGTAGCCCGCCCTAACTTAAACCCTAAAGTTGCACCCAATCAGTTGATCCAGACAGTGATGCACTATGCATACAGAATCAAATAAGAACACAATGCAGGATAACAGGCTGAACTGGATGGACTTGTGTCTATTTTTAGCCTTATAAACTGTTATATATAACTAAAACTAAAATCAGGGAATCCAGAGAAAATTTATAATAGCCTAAAAGCTAAAAGATTATTATTTTGTCTATAGTGAAAACAGAAATGTTTATAAAAAATGCTCTTAAAGGAAAAAAAATAATTCTCTAATTAAGTGATGATACATAACTTTGTTTTAACACAACATAAATAGTGCAGAACAGACTATGGTCTAATATATTATTTTGTGAGAAGGAAAAGTATGAAATCATGTAGCCCTTAAGATGCAGAAATATATGGATTTTATTTATGTTCCCTTTAACCTATGTTGGTACTATAGGTAAACTAGTGGAATTGCCTTATAGAAAAACTGAGATGGATAATTACATCTCAGATCTTGTAGTGATTACATTGAAGTCTGTGTCTTGAAACACAGGCAAACTGCTTAACTGGAGGATATTCACCTGGAATGGTTTGTAATCGAGGAACTATATATTTTAACCTTTATATTACTTCATTCAAATACTGCATTCTGGCAATATTCAGACTGCTGCTTGGTTAAAGAAGTAACAGTTGAGTGCAGCGGTTATCAACCTGTGGGTCGCGCCCCCTTTGGGGGGTCGAGCAGTGCTCTCTCACAGGGGTCACGAATACGCTAGTGAGCACAGGTCCCTTTATATAAGGGTTCCTGCATGCATGAATGTCATCATGTGACATGAGTACGTGATGACGTTTCGCTGGAGCGTCATCACGTGACACGCGACGATGTCGGGTCCAAACGTCAGCATGTGGCGTCATCATGGGTGGTCGCGGTCTCAACTAGGTTGAGAACCGCTGATTTAGTGTATTCATACCACAATGGAAGGAATTGAGGCTTAGTGATTTTTCAGCATTGTCCGTCAATAGTAACAGTGACCTATTGTAGAAAATTCATCACAAATAGACATATTAAAATTATGTTGTCTTTAAAGGGATCTGAAGGAGACAATGCCACCATAACTGTTTCTACATTAACAATTACATACTGGAATTATGTTTAGAGTAGTAGCATAAATCGTAATAATGGTTTTGATAATTTCCAACAGTTTCTAGAATATATTGGCATTTGGCTGCTACATTATGAAGATTTCTGAGTAAAGGCCAGAAAAATAACAGGAGCCCCCTAATTCACCACCTTGGTGAAGTCAAATCATGCATCTACAGAACAATTCCCCCCTTAAAAAAGTGTGACCGCAAATTACAATTTCAGTGGTAAATAAAGTGACAACAAAAACACATAGATTTGGGTTGTGAACAGTATAAATAAGATTTTTGGCATTACATAATATTAAAAATGCCAAAGAAACAAGTGGCCTGATACTGTATGTCTGCTTTGAAAAGGAAATTCAAAACAAAAATAAAGCAATTTAATATTTACATGCAATCTTTTTAACAAAGTACATCAAACTTAAAGGACTGTATTTCAGTCTAGAGCAACATGCATGAAAAACAATTATTTTTATTTTTTAAATAACTGATAAATAAGGCCTTACTGGACATTTGAAGCAACATCTCATATGGTGTCTAATAAGGATGCTCAGTATACTTTTTTGAAAAGTATTACTTTTAATTAATTATTTGAAAGAAAGCTGACACTGCAGAGACAAATGGGCCATACATGTAATATGGATTCATGAAAGTAGAAAGTGTATTATTGAATTATCTAGCTTTATAACTATGAGCTCACAGCTACGCTATACAATTAGGTCCAAAAATATTTGGACAGAGTTAACATTTTTCTAATTTGGTTCTGTACACTACCACAATGAATTTTGAAGAAAACAATTCAGATGTAGTTGAAGTTCTGACTTTTAGCTTTAATTCAGTGGCTTGAACAAAATGATTGCATAAAAATGTGAGGAACTAGAGCATTTTTAAACACAATCCCTTCATTTCAGGGGCTCGAAAGTAATTGGACAAATTAAATAACTGTAAATAAAATGTTAATTTCTAATATTGGTTGAAAATCCTTTGTTGGCAATGACTGCCTGAAGTCTTGAACTCATCGACATCACCAGATGCTGGGTTTTCTCCTTTTTAATGCTCTGCCAGGCCTTTACTACAGCTGTTTTCAGTTGCTGGTTATTTGTGGGCCTTTTTGTCTGAAGTTTATTCTTTAACAAGTGAAATGCATGTTCAATTGTGTTGAGATCAGGTGACTGACTTGGCCATTCAAGAATATTCCACTTCTTTGCTTTAATAAACTCCAGGGTTGCTTTGGCTTTATGTTTTGGGTCATTGTCCATCTGTATTATGAAACACCGCCAAATCAGTTTGGCTGCATTTGAGCACACAGTACGTCAGAATTCATCCAGCTGCTTCTGTCCTGTGTCACATCATCAATAAACACTAGTGACCCAGTGCCACTGACAGCCATGCATGCCCAAGCCACCACACTACCTCCACCGTGTTTTACAGATGATGTAGTATGCTTTGGATCATGGGCTGTACCACGCCTTTGCCATACTTTTTCTTTCAGTGATTCTGGTAGAGGTTGATTTAGGTTTCATCTGTCCAAAGAATGTTCTTCCAAAACTGTGCTGGCTTTTTTAGATGTTTTTAGCAAGTCCAATCTAGCCTTTTTTATTGGACTGCAGTGAACCCTCTGTATTTACTTTTGTGCAGTCTTCTCTTTATAGTAGATTTGGATATTGATACATCCTGGAGAGTGTTGTTCACTCGGTTGGCTGTTGTGAAGGGGTTTATCTTCATTGTGGAAATTATTCTGCGATCATCCACCACTGTTGTCTTCCATGGGCATCCAGGTCTTTTTGCATTGATATGTTCACTCTTTCTTTCTTTCTTTCTTTCTTTCTTTTTTTTCTTTTCTTTTCTTTTCTTTTCTTTTCTTTTCTTTCCTCTCTCACGATGCACCAAACTGTAGATTTTGCCACTCCTAATATTGTAGCAATTTCTTGCATGAGTTTTTCTGTTTTCAAAGCTTAACGATGGCTTGTTTCACCTGCATTGAGAGCTCTTTTGATCACATGTTTTCTTCACAGCAAAATCTTCCAAATGCAAGCACCACACCTCAAATCAACTCCAGGCCTTTTATCTGCTTAATTGAGAATGACATAATGAAGGAATTGCCCAAACCTGCCCAGGAAACAGCCTTTGAGTCAATTGGTTCAATTACTTTTGGTCCCTTTAAAAACAGGGTGACACTTGTTAAGGAGCTTAAACTCATAAACTCTTCATCC
The DNA here is from genome assembly GCA_019650415.1 of Pipa parva. Classification (NCBI taxonomy): domain Eukaryota; kingdom Metazoa; phylum Chordata; class Amphibia; order Anura; family Pipidae; genus Pipa; species Pipa parva. The sequence continues at coordinate 5,471 of WMED01007890.1, read as the reverse complement.
AATTTTAAAGGAGAACTAAAGGCAAAGAAAAAAAAAGAAAAAAAGGACATATTAAAAAAATACCTTACATTAAGTTGAACTGTTGCAGACACCGCTTCAACTGTGCTGTAATTTCACTGCACCAAGGCAGGCTTCACAGCACTTAGGTGTACACAGGAGCCAGTGTGAAGCTCCACTCACTTATCAAATCGGCAGTAAAAAAGGGTTTCAGTGTCATCACGTTCATTGTGGTGCCAATGACAACACTCCCCACAATGAGCGTGATGATGTTTGAGCAGTTTTCCATACGTTGGCCGAGCTTTGCGCAGGCTCCTGTGTCAGCCTAAGCGCTGGGAAGTCTGCCTTTGTGAAGTGAAATGACAGCACAGTTGAAGCTGTGACAGCAACAGTTCAACTTAATATAAGGTATTTTTTTATATGTCTTTTTTACCTTTAGTTGTCCTTTAATGTGAATACCCCCTAATGAAAGCTGAAAGTCTGGACTTTATGTCCATGTCCATTATATAACTGTAACTTGAATAAACAGGTAAAAAAAAAATGTTTCAGTAACCAAATATATATGGACCTAACTGTATATTGTTTCATTTTAATTAAGAGCATAAGAGTTAACTTTGGTGGGTATACAGTATACTTACTTATGTTGTTAACAGTAAAGATAAAAGGATCTTATTGCCCCTTTAAACTATGACAGTTATATGTCCTGGAGTTCAAATTTCAGTAGACCATTAATTGGAAAAGTAGATTGTGTACTTTTGTAGGGTGGCCAACCTCGACTTAAAACATGTAATATAGACAGGGTGCCTAGGCAAGTCCAGTGTATATTTTTCTCTGTCTGGGCCCATTTAGCACAGTACCTTTACATTGCATTGGCACTGTGAGCCATTTTCTTACTGTCCCAGCCAATCACTTTTTAAATGTACCCCTGGAATTCCCCCTCATTGCCACTGGTCTTGCCCATTCCTTGCTTGCTTACCATTGCTTGCAGCCATTTTGAGGAATATTAGAAATTTCAAAATTGTTTACATGAGCTGACTGTGGAATTTTACACCATTTATATAGTTTATTATTATTTCTTATTATTAAATATGGAATTTTCTTCCATTCTGCTGTCATTGCTGTCTGGACACTGTAAAGTCAGTTTTTATAAACTTGCTTTTAATTAATATTTCCAAGATATAAAAATAATTTGCTCATGAATCCACCACAAAAAAAAGCTTCCAGTATTTTTTTATTTTATTTCACTGCAGTGCTTGACAAAATCTACCCCTTGTTCTTTCTAAACACTCTCTGTAATTAATGCAAACTGTCAAAACATTATTTTTCAGTCCTTAAACATTTATCATGGTAACTGGAGCGAGAATATGTGGTTGAGTGAATTAGATGCCAATGATATGAGCCAAAAATGTCCTTGAATACATTTTAGGATCAAACCTGCCTTAAGGCATTTCATTATGTTCTGAAAATACTGCTACATAATTGTGACTCTCAGCACATCGCTGCATTAATCTGTTGATCCAGTGGCTTAACCAAGATGCCCTTTGCTTTTTCTAGACAGCTACCAGTTTAAAAATGTACATAGACAACTGGAATATTCAGACTGCTGCTTGGTTAAAGAAGTAAGAGTCTTTCAATTTGATTAAGTCAAAATAAGTGTACTCGTGATTTGCCATAAGTGAGTATTAACCTAAAACTGAATGTTACTGTGTTTACCTTGTTCATACAAAAACAGATTTGTCTATTAAAATCACTAGAAAATACAAACATATTTATATGTTGCATAAGGTTTATGTCACATTGTATATGGAAGCAATAGTCCAGGAACATCCAGGAGGGTCCTAGTTTGACCCAACATACCTTGAAGCAAGAAAATACAACCAGACTGCTCTATTGCATAAACTAGCGTAACAACCTCATTTTATTGTAGAGCACATGCTAACAGAACAAACAGAATATGGAGGGTGGAGGGTAAAAACATTTCTTCCTCCTAACCACACCTGAGAAAGGGGTGTAGTTACTCCTGTGTTGTGTAAAGTGGAGTTGTTACCCTAGTTCAGTGATGGCTAACCTATGACACACCAAGACGTTTTTGCTGACACACATCATAGCGCTGTTTTTGCCCCGCCTCCAGATGCTGATGGGTATGGATTTTTCTCGAAGTGACACACCATCCCAGTTATTCTATCTTATTTCTTTTATAGGGTTTGTTATGAGAGGGTTCCGAGGTACCGTACAGCCTTAACATTCCTCCTTTCTGCTGTATGGCATGGTGTTTATCCTGGATATTATTTCACTTTTGTTTCAGCAATTCCCTTTTTGCTAGCAGCAAGGGCGGTATGTATATTTCCTATGTTACATTGTTGCATAAGGTGGTGCCAAGAGGGATATATATTGTCTTCCTGCCTTTTCTTTTGCCTTTATAAACAAAACGAATTTGAAGGAAAAAAATCACAAATTCTTGAATGCTGAAGTGTGCTCCATATTTTAAGGAAAAGCAATAGGTATTTTTAAATTTTAAGAACGATTATAGTTGGCAGACTATAATATACTCACATGTATGAAAATGCTTTTTGGTATTCTTTTAGATACTAAACTTTTTCATGAAAGCTAATGGCTGCACAGTGACTAGTTATTTTCATAACAGACATATTTCTATGTGTATTCTATTATTGCAGGGATGTCTGCAGTGCAAAGTATGGGAAATAGATTGTAATGTTTCTGTCATTCTTTTATTCACAGATGAGAAATAATTTTCGGCATTACTTCACTTCCACAACATCCTGGAAACTTCTGTATGACATAGCAACCTGGATTGTGACACAGTTGGCTATCTGCTACTTGGTGGTGCCCTTTGTTTTGCTGGCATTAGAACCAACAATTAAATACTACCAGTATGTGGCAAACCTATCTATATGCATATAACTTTTGTTTTTATTTTGCCATAAAAGTTAGAAATTATCTCCTGAAACAACTACTACCAAAAAATGAAAAGTGTAGAGTTGTTTCACACATGCTACGATTTCCATATACAGGTCACAAACTAAGGTAGCAGGTCTGGCTTTCCAAGGCTTTTTAAAAACAGTAAAAGATTAGAAAGCTTCTTGTTATACACAAAACTAATGCTGTATTCTGTGCAGGGTTTTGTCTTTATAAAACTGATCAAATACTTTTGTTATAGTTATTTTGTGCTACTTTCTGGCAAAAACATAACTTCCTATTTCACATTCTAGATGGCATCATAGGTAGAACCAATGTCACAAAATTTAATTTAACACTGGCAAAATGCATTTTGTTGTGGATACCACTTCATATAAAGCAGTGAGGCAGCTTTGACATGATCACCACTGAAATCAATGGGACGTAGTTTGTCAGTCAATACTGGTGTCAAACATCTCTTGTGTTATAAGAAAGCCAGGTTTGTGTCTCTCAGTTAGTGCCTGGCACCCACCCAGATTCCAGTAAATGTCTTTTATTTTCATCCGGGGGAGTTGTACTGTGGTGGCATATGGCTCTGCAGGGGTTATTGGGTCCTCTGCTCTAAAGATCTACCACTGATTTTAATAGACACCAGCATTGGCAAGTTAGTCAAACAAATGCCTCTGCACAGAACTAGTTATATTTGCTTTACGTTTTAGCTTGGTATTTTATATGCTTAGTTATCCACTGTTGATCCTCAGGATAGGCCGACTTTACTTTTCTGAGAAAATGCTGGAGAAAATTTGTAATTATGCCTGTGGCAACACTGCATAACTGAAATTACACTACTACCTTATAAGATTTAGGCTTATTTTTGTAAGAGCAACTTAGCATTGTGGTTAATTTTAATTGTAGATTAAGGTATACATTATGGTATTAGTAGGATTTTAATTTATTTGTATTGTTGTTTGTATAGAAAACCACATGCAAACCTTTTAATATTTAATTTTTTTCTTTTGTTTTAGGTCATTTTATTTCTTTTTTCATACCATTTGCGTGATTATCATCATTGTTTTACCACAAAAGCCTTCAGATGGTAATCAAACAGTTTCCACCAATCAAAATACCCCCTGTGAAAGACACTATTCGAAGGAGAAGTAGTCACAAGGGTCAAATCAGTCTACTATTGAAAATACAATAAAAGACTATCCAAATGCAACTATGAACAGAACAACAATGCATCTGGATGTCTTTTAAACTAATTAAATTGTGTAGATATAAGATTTGTTTTCTAAAACAAAAACTATGTTTTCACTTTTCTAATTTTTTTTTATTCCAAACATTTTATTTTATAAACATGTTACACAGATTGTTAGGTAGTTTAAATGAAGAGATGGACATGAATCCCATACTAGGGTCAAGAAAATAATCCATTACACATTTTCTTTTTGGACCAAAAATGAGATAAGAAGATGGATCCTTTGACCTTACACCACAAGAATTTAAAAAACTATTTTGTGAGTAAACATTAGATCACCCTTTTCATGCATCATTAAAAAAAAGTTATTATCAAATTAGTAAATATAATCCAAGCCATGTTAAACTGAAGGTATTCAATCCATGAATTTGCTTTATTTCTTGGGTAAAGGCCATGCGTTTTAACAATTTTTTCAACTTTTTCCACAGTTTTTTTAACTGTGCCAAAGCGGACACCATTCACTTGTCAACCATAGGTGTTACTATGATGAAATGCCTACAAGCATATTTTCGTGTGTTTTGTAGCAGAAAACAGGTTTATGTAGTCATTTCTTTGGTCAAACTACCTAGCCCAGCAACCTATGGCTCTCGAGCTAGATGTGGCTCTTTTGATGGCCATATCTGGCTCTTTGACTGTAACGAGTGTGCTGACATGCAAGCACCGCTCATTACAGTCTGCCTGCTAATCGCCGGCAAGCACTGTAGAGACAAAGCTCTCTCAGTGCTTCCGGGTTTCTAGCTTATCTGGAGCCGCTGATGTCACCGCGCTTCCAGGTTGCTAGCCAATCCGGAGCCGCTGATGTCACCAGCTCCGGATTGAAAAGGGCTGAGAGAGCCACACGTATGTAGCTCCCTCAGCCCAAAAGGTTGCCGACCCTTGACCTAGCCTTTAGAAGAAATCCCATTTTATATTTTTGAGGAACATTGGTATTGACTATCAATGTTATAATAAACATTTTGCTTATCAGTAAATGTTATAAAATTGTTAAGTAAAAAAATCTTTTTTAGAGGCTGGCAAACCTGAAATGCATAATGGTGCAGAAATACAATAGATCCAGTAGTTGGTAAATAATACACTGGGCAGTAGTGTATAGTGGCATAGCAGAACACTATTCACTCATTCACCACAATCACCAATCACCACAGCCAAGCACATAAGGAATCCCTTAAAATCACCATAACCAAGCAGAGAATACCTGAAATCACCACGCCCAAGCAAATAAGGAATCCCTGAAAATTACCATAGCCAAGCAGATAGGGAATCTCTACAAAATCATCATAGCCAAGCAGATAGGGAATCT
>WMED01007888.1:0-17321 GCA_019650415.1 Pipa parva | reverse complement strand
AAAATAAGGATAAAGGGACTCCACCTCACCTTCTTCGTCTTTTCATTGCCTGAGAAAAATAAAGAAGTGTAAGGAAGGAATAACCTTGCTGAGGCATTAATCATCTTACCTGTCTACATTTCTGTAAGACTCTTTACAAATCTCCTATAAGATACCGCTGCCTTGGTGTAATATAGTTGCTTTTATATATATATATATATATATATATATATATATATATATATATATATATATATATATATATATATATATATATATATATATATATATATATATATATATATATATATATATATAGATGTTTTTCCATTGCAAAAAAAAAAAAATCTTTCAGGTCCTTGTCATAGGCATGTGTTAATTCATGAATCTAATAAAGATGTTTGCTTGGGGAGTTACCCTTCACTATACTTTTAAATTCATTGTCTATTATTCTTAAATAAATTTGTAGCTGTTGTGAGTACTCTTTGTTGATTAGCCATTTAACAACAATGATTTGAAGCAAAGTCCCTGAACTATGTTTAAATATGACCTGAGATAATAAATAGGCACTAAATGGTGTACTAAAAAAATACGGTCCACTTCGCTTTTTAGTAGTAATTCCTAGGTGTCAGAAATAGGTGTTATTGTTTCCTCTGCAGTATATCATGCGGAAAACACAACTAGCTTGCCTTCATAGAAAGAAAAAAAAAGTTGCTTTTTGGCAGCAGACCAATGTTAGAATTCTTTCCCGTGCTGACCTAATATAATATAGCAGACATTACAGTAAGGCAATGTTTCATGGACCTTTTAAGAAGTAGCATCATATTGCTATTATTTACATTTTAATTATAATAGGTTAAAAATAAACTGTTATAATAACTTATACTACATTTTCCTTTACATCAAGATTTGAGAAATGGAAATGAATCATTGATATCTATCCCTTATCTATCTATCTGTATCTATCTATCTATCTATCTATCTATCTATCTATCTATCTATCTATCTATCTATCTATCTATCTATCTATCTATCCTTTATCTTTATCTATCTATCCTTTATTGTCCATTAATCATAAGGCAAACAGATGTTCTATTTCCTTTAATCTTTTTCAGCTTTTTACTACATGTCCAGAACATCTCTCTACTTTTGTTTTCCACTATATTTCACTGGCTTTGATTTCCTCCCAAAGTTCAGTGGGGTCTTTTCCAATGGAGCTGAGCACTTTCGAATTTAGAATAGAATAAAATAGAATAGATATTTATTGTCACTAGAAATCCAATGTATATCAAGTGAGATTTATAATGTGACCATAGTACAGAAATCAATACAGATAATTATAATAAATAAATAATTCAATGTTTGGATATAAATATAAAATACAGCAATATAATAAATATAATAATGAGCATAATACATACATACACAATAGAATCCAGGCAGCCATAGTGTGGGGGGAGAAGAGTGGCAGAAAGGGGGGAGAAGTACGGGGGGATGGGGGGGCTAGTATCCAAGTGTGGAGAGATTCAATTTTGTTCTTGCATTTGTTCTTGACTTCAACAGAATAACATGGAGGGATGCTGTCTGTATCGAAGTGATGTATTTCCGCAGGCTGTTTGATGTTGCTAAAATGGAATTTGATTTTTGCAACTAGGAGTTGGTGATCAGAGCCATAATCTTCTCCAGGATATGTTTTTATGGCCAATATTGAGCTATTTCATCGCTGTTGACACAGAAAGTAGTCAATTTGGTTTTGATTCACACCATTTGGTACTATCCATGTGTATAAATGATGCATTGGATGATAAAACCATGTATTCATGATGGATAGGCAGTTTTCTGTGCAACATTGGACCAGACAATCACCTGCATCATTCCATTCCTCCAAGCCGAATTTGCCAATGACTGACAGATCTTCTCTAGAACCTATTTTTGCATTAAAGTCGCCAGCTATGAGAATAACATCCTTGGAAGAAGTTTTCAATGTCCTCTTTCACTGCATCAGTTATGGGCGCATAGGCTTGAAGGATTGTGATTGAGCGAGGTTTCCTATTGATACATATGGATATGATCCTATCGTTGATTGCATTGAAACCCTGGTGGGCTTTGGTGAATGCCTTGTTTGCGATGAATGCTACTCCATTTCGTCTAGTTTTATCATTACTGGAATAGAAAACAGTATATACATCGCTGTTGAAATAGCCGTTTCATGTCCTATGAAGTTCGCTGATGCCCAACAGGTTGATATTGAGCTGTTGCATTTCATTTTTTACAATTTCCAATATGCCTGTGTTCATACCACAAACATTCCATGTCCCAATATTGTGAATTCTTGATATGCGCAAATGAGTATCTTCGTTTGAGACTTCCACGAGATACAGCGGAACAAACCAACCCTTTTAAAAAAACAAGGAAACGACCACAATGGTTATCAGATGAATCGATCAGAATTGCCAACAAGCACCGAGAAGCCAAAGCTGCTGGTAACAACACTGAATTCAGACAGCTAAATGTGAAATTTCAGAGGGAAGCCAGATGAGAAAAGGAAAATTACTGGAATGATCAATGCACTAGAAGCGAAGAGGCAAGGTCATACTTGAGCTCTCTTCAGCTATGTGAAGCAGACCAGGGTACCATTTGCACCATGGCAGGCAGTTGCCATCATATCCAGGATGGAAAGTTATTACAAGATGAAGATCAAATCAGGCAAAGGTAGCGAGAATATACGGAAGAGCTATACTCTGGACATCGAACAGGCAAACCACTGGAACAAGAACACCAGGCTGAAGAAGTACAGTGCATTCTTGAGGAAGAAGTCTCATGGGCCCTGAATTAATTACCAAACAGAAAAGCTTTGGGCATTTATCATCTACCAGCAAAACTATTAAAATCAGTGCCAATTAAGATCTTAACAAACTTTGTCAAAAGATCTGGTCTACCAAAACATGTCCCAAAGTCTGGACAGATCAGTTTTCGTCACTATTCCAAAAAAAGGTGATACACAAGAATGTTCCAAATATTGTACCATTGCCTTCATATCTCATGGGTGTAAAATCTTTCTGAAGTGCATTCAGAAACACATCAAGAAGATTGTTGATCAGGAACTGCTGGATGTCCAAGCTGGTTTCTGCAAGGGACACGGCACTAGAGATCAAATTGTGAATCTACGCTGGGTCATGGAGAAGACACAGGAATATCAGAAGGACATGTATATGTGTTTCATTGAATACAGTAAAGCATTCAACAGCATTGAGCATGAACAGCTATGGAAGTGCCTGAAACAAATGGGTGTCCCTGAACACATCAAGGAACTCATAAGATCACTTTACAATGACAAAGAAGCAACAGTCAGGACAGCCTGCGGGAATACAGAGTGGTTTGAAAACGGGAAAGGAGTTCGACAAGGCTGCATCCTAACACCAACTCTATTCAACCTATACGCAGAAATGATCATGAGGTGATACAAATGGGATGAATCTGAAATTGGAGTTAAAATCAGAGGCAGAAACATCAACAATCTTCAATAAGTGGATGATACAACCCTGCTTGCAGACATCGAAAAAGACCTCATCTGACGAGTGCAAGAGGAACGCAAGTGAATGGGACTGTGCCTGAACATCAAAAAAAACAAAAAGTTATGACCACGGCAGGCAATGGTATAGTGAATATACAAATCAACAACGAGATAATCGAACCTGTTCAAGATTTCATTTATCTTGGAGCTAAAATTGACTACAGCGGGGAATCGACACCTGAGATCAAGAGACAAATCATGCTTGTCAGGATTGCAATGCAGGGAATAGAAAAGATCTGAAAGAGCAAGGATATTATTATTGAAACAAAAGGCAGAGTGGTCAACGCAATCGTCTTCCCTATAATGATGTACGGTTGTGAAAGCTGGAAGCTTAGGAAAGCCGAGAGGAGAAAAATTGATGCTTTCGAATCATGGTGCTGGAGAATAATGCTAACAATACCTTGGAATGCCATGATGATGAACAAGGCAGTCTTGGAGCACATCAAACTGAAAACATCATTAGAGGGCAATATAACCAAACAACAACTCTCATATTTTGGCCATGTGATGCACACTAATTCCTTGGAAACGTCAGTGATGCTTGGAAAAGTCAGTGGATAAAGGAGAAGAGGCCGCCAAAGAACAAGATGGCTTGACACAATCACGGCAACAATGAATATGCCAATTGTGGAATTGAAGGAAGTGGTGAAAGACAGAAAGGCGTGGAGAATGATGATCTATAAAGTGACCAAGAGTCAGCTGCAACTGAATGGATAATCATCATTATTTCACTAGCAATAAGATTATGGACCCACCCACCACCTTTTTTCCCATAAAGATAACACATTTTTTATTAAATTAAAACCTTACAAGAATTCACTGTTATAGTGGTTTATACTATACACAAAAAGGTTTAATAACAGTACAAATGAATAAATTTCTCACAAGCACTGCACTGCACCAACTTATCCACTCTTATAAAAATATATAGTTGCGCAGAAGCTGTCTCAAATTCCAGAATATGTCAGTTCCCTCCTTTATTCACCATACTGCAGCTTTTAATATTTTGATTTCTGCAACACAGCTATCCTGAAGGTCTATACATCAAACTCATAAACTCATGACCACTTTCTCTATTTTTATCTTTTAATTAAATGTTCAGTTTAAGCTGCAAATAAAACAAGTGTTGACTAAGGACTAAACCAAAAATGTCTTTATGATATTGCTAAAAAAAGTTATCAAAGAACAAAGATCTAAGTGCTTGATTATTCTGAGATTTTACTGGTCATTTTATCTGCCAACTGCATCTCTAGAACTCAAAAGTGAGAAATTTTAGTTGAGTGACAAAATAATTTAACAAAGAACATGGTGTTAGGAAGTAAAAGAACTGAAGTTCAAATTAAACCATGGCAGAGTAAAAGGTGGAAGACCAGCTTGGGCAAAGACTACAGGAAATGACCTCATATTTATAGGCCTGGTTAATGAAAGCCAAGAAGCACCTGTGTAGCCAAGATCAGCACCAAAGTACTGAACAACTCACCCAGAAAACACAAGTGTACAGAGCAAAAGCTTGAATTGAGTAGTGGTAGAGCTGCTGCCTAGGGTGCAGCAAACTACCAGTTGAATTCCAGTCAGGGACATGGCCTGATCAATGAAAAGGTTTCCTAACAGGAATATGATAAACAGGTGGTTAGGAACAAGGCCAAGGGCAGTATCTGATCAAAAAAGTGTCTTTTTAGTATACCCTATTACATTTTCTGGTATACCCTGCTTTACTGTCCTAGGATCATTGTGATTATTGGCTGGTATAATACATTAGTTACATTTTTCCCCCCTTTTTTACCTTTTTATGACAGAAAAGCAATTTAACAGTTCAAACTCATAACAAAATGCAGATATTGTATTTTATTGTATGTATTTATTTACAATACAATAAATACAATTATACATGGAAATAAGTATATCTTTGCAGGATGCTCTATAAACCAATGTTTTCATAATTCTAGGAAACTAAAGAGAGAAAACAAACAGTTGCTATGAACTTCATATATTTTCCTCTTTAAAAACTTGGTTACCAAAAAGCAATTGTTACATTACATATCACCTAATATATTCAAACTTTCCATTTGGTATCTGTAAACTATACTATTTTAATATATTTTAAAAATGAGATTGTGCATATGGCTCTATTCCGAATGGTTTTTTATTGTATTTGCAGTTGATTGTATTATGTTTAGATGTTTCCTTCAACTTGCTGAAAGATGCATCAGCAATATTATTTTTAGAGATCGTAAACTGTGCCATTAAACACAGAAACATTCACACAAATAGACTCAGGGGTCTACTCAGATAATAAAAAATTGTGATCAGGAATACATGACATTTCCTTTATATTAGATTATATTATTCCCTGATATTAGAGAAATCAAATTTACACCAAGTTCTAATTACTGATCTCATTTACTTTTTTTAGAAACTTTTCCAAAAGGACCAGAGAGATCTAAAGTTGTTTAGTCATTACCCAAATAATGAGAAGAGGGGCACCATTTTTCATTTACTCACTTAATCTGTGTTAGCCACGAGGGACTCAGCAATGCTTCCATATGAGGGTTTGCGTTAGAACCAACAGTGCAGGTGGTAAACATCACTTGGTAAAGGAATTAAATGAATATGAAATAAAGAAGGTTTGCATACATCAGCATTTCATTGTTTCATTATGAGACATGTGGAGAATTAGTTAATTCTTTGTAAGAAAACTATTCATTTTAAATGGAAACTTAAATGGAAACAGTCTGAGTTATTTGCAGTATTAAAGGATAAACAGAAACTGAAATATTCCAATATAATTTTATAGGGGATTTTTTTTGGTTACGTCTTTCTTTATTTGATAAATAGTCACTAGGATGCCTGATCAGCAAATTAAATCTCTATTTTTGAGGCACATCCTGCGTTCAGTCATAGTTTGTGAAAGATAGTGACCAGTTTTAAAAAAAGGGGGTGTCTTCATCATTTAGTATGTATGTATTTTTTTTTATAAAGCACCATTAGATTACGCAGCACTGGACAATTAAACAATGCAGTTATAACACAAATATGGGGAAAGTGTTTAATACAGAACTCGTGAAGTGAATTATAAACATAAAATCATGAAGATACATACAGTAACTCTAATTGCCAGGCTGTGACTGAAACAAGAGGATGGAGGTTCCTGCCCTGTAGAGCTTACAATCTACATAGTAGGGGGACTTGCAAACACAGATAGGTGTGGTGTCAGAAAACAGGGTTGAAGCCATGTAATTCTTAGCCCTAATGCTATTTAAACTGACTACACTACCCCCTCCTTACTCATTTATTTTTTTTAGCTCCCATAGTTCCTGACCTTTGTCCTGTGTTCAGAGATCCCTGTTATCTGATCCCTACACTAATCTCTCAGCCTTGATTAACTGCCTCCGGTCATCACTGCAGATTCCCTCTGTTTTAGCTATCCTGTTCACTGCACGCCTTACCTGTTTGGTGCTCTGTCATTGCTTCCTGCCTGCACGCCACCACTAAAACCTGAGCTGCCTCTCCCTCTCTCAGCACCTCTGAATCATCCAGCTTCCCAAGATCAGCATTACCACTCAAGGTTTTCAAGCTACAGTGCCCAAGTTTATTCCTGCTGTTTACAGCTCCCTGTGGCAGGGAGTTGCAAAGATCCCATTCAGTGCTGCCGGTTACCCTACTTAACTATTTGTCTTGAGCCCCTGGATTTCCAGTCTGATATGCCAGTCCCTAGACACTTACCAAGGGCTCCTTTTGGACATTGCATTTGGTTCCTGATCCTAACAGGAGGGTAATAAGAGCAGGAACACTAAGTATCAGTTCGTTAATCTATAAGTGCTATTAATAATAATAAATAGCTGTTTAAGGATTAAATGAAGATATGAAAACCAGCTCCAGTTCTCCAAGAGGTAGAATCTAGGAATCTCATTGGAACTCTGTGCTGAAAAGGTTTGCCGCCACTGGCCTAGGGTATTAAAGACATTAAGTACAGTCATATGTGTATTCTGCGTTCATGAAAATGAAGACAATTCAAAAATGCAGCTATGGTGCAACCCTTTATTGTGTAATCAAATGAAATAACACTATACAGTATGTTTTGGCCGTCCTGCCCTTTATCAAGTGATAAAGGTGTCAAAGTATGATAGTGATCAAAGTCGTTGATAAATAGTCTTGACATAGTGATTAAACAATTCTTACCATTGAAATAATGGTAAGAAAGTTTGTATCACTTTACCCAATCTACTATTTCCAAATGTATACTGAACCTATTAATCTATTTCTCCTTTACTTTATGGTGACATTCAGGTATTAGTGGCAATTTGGTTTATTCATTTTTAAGTACATTTAATATTTCCTCTTATTGATTAAAATTCCATCTTCCTTTCCTCCCATTGATTACATTGCATCTCAGCACAGCATTCTGATACTGTTTAACCCGGTCCCATCAGCCTCATTACTATTCATCAGAAAGTGATGTCATAAGGGGGTGTCCCTCATCCTAGCACTGATTGGCTACCCCACCGCATATAAGCAGAGCTGGAGAAGTGAATGGCATCTGATAATATTGGCAGTTGGAGAGAGAAGGTGGCAGAAAGGAACTGGAGATACTTAGTAAGTCCCACTGAGCACGCATTGGTTAGGTAGGCCTACATCATTGCATGTCAAACTGGGAATGGTGGGAGGGTGCTGGTGCATGGGTAGGCTTTAAGGTGTGGGTAGCCTGATTGTTTTAGAAACCGCAAGGCTTGCAAGCAATTGATTTTTTGTAAGTGCCTGCACCATACAGCCAGTGAGAAGGGAAATACCTGCAATTTAGTTAGAAACAATCTATTTAACTCTGGTTAACTTCAGTGTTCAAACTATAGAGCACTGTTTAGGGTTAACTCACATCCTCCTGCTCCACTTTTTCCTTGCACCTGCCAAATACTAAGTCTAATTTGGAGAGATTAGCTTAATACTCTATATTCACTAAAGGTCATTGCTGAAATTACTAAACAGCATACATTGCCTACCTACCTCAATTTACTATACTTTCATAGTAATTACTGACCAATACAATCAGTAATTTCGACAGTGTGTCTTAACAAAAAAAAATTTCATTCTATCTGCAGATAAAGATATGGGATTGGGAAACTTACAATATTTTTGAACTTTTACATCTCCCATTGAGTATCACACACAATTGTCATACTATATTAGCTGCAATAACATTTTGCCACTCTCCAGTGGTATACTTTTACTAACTTAACTAACCCTTTCTGCATAGCCCTTATTAATTGGGGGAGTATGTTTGATTTATAGGTTGACAATTGAGTATAATTACCAATATTTACCTTGAAAAAGCTTTATGGAAAGAGTGAAATGTACTGTATGTCAGCAATTCAACTTGAGATAATTACATTTACCTATTATTCTTCCCTCCTAAACTATACTGTCTCTCAACCAAATATTGGTGGTAATTTCTTTTATGTATTATTTATTTGATACATGGTGTTTTTTTGATGTTTGTGAATAAAGGTTATATTTTATTTTCAGTTGGGTTTTACTATCTACTTTAGTCACTTTGGTTAAGTGTGAGAGTGTCAATCATCCCCCTTCCCCTTTCCGCTTTTGCTTATGCTATAGTGTTTTTCTGTCAAAGCAATTTTGTTTTTTCTACAGATTTATAGATGCCATCCAGAAGGATTAAAATAATTTCTCACTGGGGTAAACTCTTACATGCAAGACAGATTTCATCTGATAAAAATGTATAAACTGTACACATTTTTGAATTCTTTTCAGTGCTATTTTTTTCTAGCCATATCTAGTTCTATTCACTGCACTTTTTGATTCTGGTGATTTAAAAAGGGCCAATAACAAATTCATCAATATTGGTAAAGACTGATATCGATAAGTATTGATCTATCAAGACATTGCACACTTTGTAATCTGGTTCCTCTTCCATTACAAATCAATATTGATGGTCTTTTTCAATGCAAAAACTCATACAACTGTGACTAAATGACCATACCTACTCCATAGGTCTAGAGCAGGTGAACACATTTGGTCACAAAAATGTAATGGACCAGCTTTATACTGTAAATCAGAGAAAACGATACTGATTTATTGCTGATAATTCCCAAGCTTTATCAAGCTGAAAAAAATGTTGGACTTTCATAAATATCCCCCTTATGCAAAACAACTTATGGAAATAGAACTGATCAAACACTTTTTTGAGTTCACACCTAATAGCTCAGCTAGACTGGCAGGTTATTAAGAAAATGAAAAATTGTAGGTGCACTAACTTGCAAGTTATTGCAGTATTAGAGAGAGTATTAGAGATATTGGATTTGAACAATGCAAACACAGATTCCTTATGGTTCAAATGAAGATTTACATTTTTACAATTTTTGTTGTTTTGTTAAATAAATACTCTATAAGTTGTTTTAAGTATTTTGTTTGATGTTATAATAAAATTATTGTTTTCATTTCATGGTGTTCATATGGATCTAAGTCTCCATCTAGTGATTAATATGAAAAAGGCTAAGGGTTGTCATATTTGTATGATGCAATATGGTAAGTAAAGCAATGATGACTGGATGGCAATAATTCCAATTGTGTTAATTTTTTTTTTACATAATCAATGTAATTCTCATGGTTATGTACTTGGATCGCCTATTCATTGAATACTGTTACTGGCTGTATCTCTAACAAATATATTGACATATACAAAGAACTAATGGCACTGTCTAGCTTCAGGGGAAGGCTAATTACTTCCAACTGATTAAAGGTTTTTGCACTGTTGTATTCACATGTCCATTATGAGGAGGCTGAGTGCCATGCAAAACACTATTCTCTGCACATCTACAAAGGGTTTCCTCTTTACTTCTATCTGGCTAAGCAATATTTTTTCCCTTTTGTTATTTGACCAAGTAGGTAAATCTGGTATCTATAGATTCACTCAAATGCCTTCTCTCTCAAACTCTTTTGGCACACTTTTTGGTCAGTGCGGTGCATCAGTGGTTAGCACTGCTGCCTTGCAGCGCTGGGTTATGGGTTTAATTCCACCCTGGACTTCATCTGCATGCATGTTCTCTCCACACCTGTGTGGGTTTCCTCCGGGCACTCCAGTTTCCTCCCACAATACAAAAACATACATCTGTGTCTGTCTATGTATGTGTGACTGAATAGTGAAACTAGATTGTAAGCTCCACAGGGCAGGGACTGAAGTGAATGACAGATCTCTGTAAAGCACTGCGTGATATAGTAGCACTGTATAAAATGAATAAATACAAATACTCTGTCCCCCATCCCATAATTTTAAACAGAATTTCTCTACATTTTATTCAGTCTATATGACAATTTCATGTCCCTTTCCTTTCAGTATTAAATGTTAATAAACTTACCCTGAAGCTTAGATAAAACTTCTTTTTCTGACTACTCTACCTGTACATGTGTACTAACCTGTCCACCTTATTTTTAAACGTACAACATTTTAATTTGTGTGTTAAATGATTAGAATGTATTATGTGATCTGATACTACTATTTTCAGGGACATATACAATTTATCAGTTATATGTTATCCTTAATGTATCTCACTATTGACTAAAGTGGTCTATATTTAGATTTGGTATTTGCACAGCTGTGTATGTAGCAGGACAGCCTCTGCAGGAGTGACAATAAGTGAGGCTTCCCTAGAATGTTGTGCACCATTGTGATTTGTTTGTTCTGCTGCATTTTGGGGGTTATTGACTAAAGTGATAATTTGACTGTAGAATTCTCAAACAGCAGATTCCCATAGCAAGTCCACAACCACGACAATTTCCCCATTGTAAAGTC
Source organism: Pipa parva (assembly GCA_019650415.1). Classification (NCBI taxonomy): domain Eukaryota; kingdom Metazoa; phylum Chordata; class Amphibia; order Anura; family Pipidae; genus Pipa; species Pipa parva. The sequence continues at coordinate 5,967 of WMED01007888.1, read as the reverse complement.
GTGACCAGGACAATTTTTAAAGCTGCGACTGTGAAAGTTTTCCCATAATAAAGCTGCGACTGTTACAATATTCTCATTCTAAAGCCACGACTGCGACAGAAGCAGTCTATTGAGACTGTCTTTAGCTGGTGAATTCACACCTATACGCAACAATTTGGACTTTAGACCTAATAACCCCTTTTATGTTTTTATAGGGTGAATCCAGACCCCAATCCACTTACAAACTCTTGACCTGTGAAATTGTGTAGATAATCTAAGTTGTATTTGGTGTGTGTGGTCCTGATTTTGTTCTGTTACAACTGTGTTCTTATACAAAGTCTTTGTGTGCAATTGGGAGTTACATACAGTATATCATGTATAATATCAGCTTGACAGCTCTTTAGAGACTCCTTTAGAGTTTCCTCTTACATATTCCAGCCCATCTAAAGTATTTTGTAGCATCACCCCTACCCATGGGTGAAGGTGTTCCTGTCATGAAAATATGAAAGGTCAGGTGCCTAAAATTCCTCTTATGCAGTGTGGCTTATTATCATGCTTAGGTTAGGTTACTCATTACCTTTTGAGGTTCTCTTTAGCAAGTTTGTGAGTGTAATTTTCTGTGTATTCCTGTTCTTGCATCAGATTATGCATCTTAATTATATCTGCTTTCATGATACAATGTCTATAAACCCATACCCGTCCACCTTTTTATCTATGGTCACCTTTGTGTAATGGCCAAGCAATAAGTCTGGGTGGTATTTGATTAGGAGAAAAAGTTTTAGGAGAAAAACACTAAAACTAAAGGTGGATGATATAAGTCAGGGGTCCCCAAACTATGGCCTGCAGGACGCATCCGGTCCACTGAGGCAATTTACCCAGCCCATGTTGCCAGGGCCTGGAACAGGGGTAGAGGCAGCTGCAGGAGGGGGGCACAATCTTTGTGCTAGCCCCCCTCCTTTTCCCTACTGCTACCTACCTCGTACCTGGCCCAACTCCATCTGTTGTAAAGATTACTGTTACAGCGCTCCTCTCTCCCTCCCCATAGCATAGGGATTTTCATTTTATAGTCTGGCCCTTCAATGGTCTGAGGGACAGTGAACTGGCCCAATGTGTAAAAAGTTTGGGGTCCCCTGATATAGGTTGAACAACATGACAAGACTAGAATGCCATCCCACCCCAGAAGTTTTTGTTTTTTTCATGACAGCTGTAAATGCTTGTAGAACATGCCTATACATAATTAGCACTTTGATTTGTGATATACAGTATGTATCTGTTTTTGATTCTAAAATCTGTGTTTATCTAAGTATTTATCATTTTCTTTATCAGGGAACAAGAAACTAGATATCCCAGTTTTCCCCCTCCACTATCCACATATTTATATCTCATTGTATGTCTGTATGTATATATAATTTTATATATAAAGTGCCACAAATTAACGGAGTGCTGCACAGTTCAGCAATACAAATGTAATACAGACATAGGAAAAGTGCATTATACAATACAAGTATAATATCACAAGGATAAATCACTTTAAGTGCTGGTTTGTGGTTGACACAAGAGGTTGAAGGTCCCTGCCCCATAGAGCTTACAATCTAAATGAGAGGAAGACTTACATACACAGACAGAAGGGTAATAAGAGCTGTCACAATGTGCTGAAACACTGGTCAATAAATACATATACTAAGCATAAATAACTAAGTAAGAATAAAATATAATTTATACATAGAAATCAGTGATCAGAAATTATTGGTGAAAGAGGAAATATTGTAAGTTAGCAGTAGCATAATTTGGGACCCCAATGCATCCTTAGTGTTGGATAGATAGATATAAGATAGATAAATAAATAAAATCATTTTTGTTTTATTGTTTGGATTTATTACACTCCTGAGGACGCTGCACACTACGATTGGAGCCAGCAAAATGCATTAAGAGATAAGTTACGGTATATGCGTTTTATTTCTTTCTGTTTGTGAGTACTTTTTCACTGCTTTTTTAGTAATATTAAAAAACTTTTATACTGTAGATGTTTTTCTTGCTTAATCTATTTGCCTACAAGCGCCTTTTTTTCAGCATAATTCACTCTGCACTTTGAATTGATATATTACATCTTATTTGATACACTCAATCAATTTGCTGATTATAGATTATTACCACTGACAAGGAGTACCGGTATATGCTGTTTTATGCAAGTCTTTTGATTGTATCAGATGAGTTTCCCCCTATACAGGGTTTTGTGTTAAATACACTTTTTTTTTACAATTTTTGGTGTTTTATATTTTCCCATGTTTTCATTCTTTTCGCACAAATTCTGTGTATTGCTCATTCAGTCTTTTCTTATTTATAGTTTTTATCACTTTTATAAGGCACTATTGCCATTTGAAAACCTAATGCTTACACTACTTTTTTGCATATAATGTCACGGAGCTGTGTAAGGTGTGTACATTGAACTAAGTCAAGTTCTATGTAGACCCTGTGAGAGAGCAGCAGTTATAAAGTAACTGGCACAGGTACTGCAGACATTGCTCTACAATTAAAGCAAGCATCTCTGCAGCAGGTTAAAGGGGATGTAATGACTTGCTTTTGACAATTGCAATAACTGCTTTTCTCTTTTAGTCATGACTAGTTTTCTAGTAGACTGCAATATGCCACAGTAATGTGACACATCATTGCTTGTCTGCTGCATTTATAACATTTTGGCAGCACTGTGCTATATTACAGTCTACTAGAAAATTAATGATGACTTAATTGTCACGAAGGGGTATTGCAAGTGACAATCCCCTTTAAGGAGATTTATTTTAGAAATCCAGCAGATGCTACTGGTCACTGCAGAAGTAAGAAGAATCGGAATATTCAACACTGAAGTTATTGTTTTACTTAAGACTTTTCCTTAATAAATGATGTTTTTCATTGTGCAGAGAAGCCAGTGACAGGTGAATGCCTACAAAAATGCACAGAAATAATGATAAAATATCCATTTTTTAGGGGTGGTGAAGTAAATCTATATTTTGGTATTTCACTATTTGCATCAAGTGAACATTATTTCTCATACACAGTTTATTTTCCTTTCTACATTTTTGTTATTACACGGATAAGCCTCACTGCCTTGTTATTTCAGAGCACCAGACTTCAAACGCACACCCACATTTTTACAATATCAGAGTTAAATACATCAAGGGTTTGGCGGCTTTTTCATTTATGAATAAGCGATGTTTCATGCGAAATGCATAGTATGGAATTCCCAGACGGAGGCTTTTTGTTTGGAGCCATTTTTAAGAAGTTGCAATAAAAGTTATTCTGATCATATGCTGGAGTGCCAAAGAATCTTTTTGATTTTTGGCTGTTTTTCACTGGACTCCAGAACAAATGTCTCCGAACACTCCTTGTACCTCCCACCTCTTTGCTTGCCTCTTCTTCTTTCTGTAAACCACTCCCACCTCTGTTCCTAGCTCAGTCAATAAACCCTAGTAGATGATCTGCATGCGCCAGGAGCTGATGTTTCCAATCCATGTTTGTCCAGGATATAATATGCTTGTGCCAACCATTTTGTCTGCACAGCAGTATGTTTCTCAAGGGTCTGTCAATTTTACTATCTTTCTTAAAGATTTTGCATAATTTTCTCTTTCCTAAACATAATATATTTGGATTTATTAAATTGTAAATAAATATTTAATAGAATTTAAGCTATTTTAGTAAATACTGTAGGATATAATTTTCAGTACATACACATGGGCAGGAGTTGTCATACTGCAGTACTTTTTAAAGAATTAGATAGTGTGTTATTTAACAAGTTATGCTAAGGAAGACCACTGCAATACACTGCATTAACCACTGCAATACTCTAATTTGTGCCATATTTTCCTGCTGTATTTTTGTTACAATTTCCAATTTTAGTAGGTGGCTGGTGACTACTTCTTACAGACATTCTTGGTCTTATTAATGGATTACTTAGTCAAACAGTATTGTTTGCAAGTTTCAATGGAAATATTGCTAAAATTATAGTTTTCTCGACTTCACCTACTGATAAGGAAACACAGAACTGCTGGGCTTGAAGATTAGCAATAATATTAGGAGGTTATTCATGCAATATACATAGAATATAAAGATATATAAAACTGTAGGAAAGTAGACAAGATCAAGTTTTTACAACTGAATTTTTTATTTTTCAATATCAAAAATATACTTTGCCTTTAAGAATACTGTAATTGATTTTATTAATATAATACTGGAATAGGGAAGAATGATCATACTGTAATAATAGTCATAGTTACATTGTGTTTGGTGCACAGAATGTAATGTCTGAAGTGATTCCTGTTATACTGAGCTATATACTGTATACAGTATAACGGAAACATGCCTGATGTTTATCAAAGATGTATAAATGGAGATTCTGTGTAGTGCTTGTTTCACTGAGGTGGAGTAAAATGGGTAAACTACCTTTGCTGAACACTAAGGGGGTTTTTGACTAAAGTCCAAATGGTCTTGTACAAGGTGCAAATTCGCCACTTACCCATATTCAGGTATTCAACAAACTCTGCGATGTGGTGAATTTGCAATCTAATGATGGTCACACACTACACAATAGACTGTTACTAATGTGGTTGCGACTTCACTATGGGAATTCTGACGCACTTGCAGATTTGCTATGAGAATCCACTATTTAGTCAATAAGGAATAGAGAATCAGGGCATAGCCACCTGAAGTTATGAGAATTCACTTCAACAATCGAATTCACACTTTAGTCAATAACCCCCTTATTTTATATAGTCAATAAGTGTGCAATCCTGTTTTTGGGTTTTCTGAAAATTTAAGGTGATATAGCCAGGAACTCAGGGATTTGTATCTCTACTAAAGGAGAGCTTGTAAGTCTGCCCACTATGTCTACTGAGCTAGTAGATAGCTGAAACACCTGGCATTTAACATGTATGTACTGTATAAATTAAGTTTGCATTTTGTGGGACATTCATATGCACTTGAGAAAGGGGAAGGGTGTTCCCGTGAGACATTGTGCACTGTGCTTACAGGATGTCTGATTTTGACTCGCAATGAGCATGCCTTTCCTCTGATCTGTATAACTGATTTACAGATTGGGCTACATTAGGTATACCCATTGGAAACTGAATGGGATGGCATTGTGCCACTAGTTTCTGCCACTTTTTAGAGAAGCAATAGGGTATTTCTAATGGATACAGAATGGTAATTTAACTCATAATATGAAGACAAGGAGTCCTCCATAATGTAGAGACAAGGACAGTGCGATGGGTCAGTGGTTAGCACTGCAGCCTTGCAACACTGGGTTCTGTGTTCCGTTTCACACTGGACTTCATCTGCATGGAGTTTGTATGGTCTTCCTTTACTTACTAAGGTTTCTTATTGGGACTCCAGTTTCCTCTAACAATCCAAAAACACATACTACACAGGATAACTATGTGTGTGACTGAAAATTAGATTGCAAGCTCCACAGGGCAAGGAATGAAAGTGAATGATGAATCTCTGTAAAGCGCTGCGTAATATATCAGCGCTATATAAATTAATAAATACAATACTGTAAATGGGTATGCCTTATGTACACACACAGAGAAGTAACTGAGTTAGTAGACAACACTGTAGGGCACCATAAAATCAGGGGTTAGGAGGGTGACAGAGGTTGAGGCCATATATTTATTATGATGTGCTACAAGTTTCCTAAATTTACAGAGAATAATTTTAATTGGATCCATGGCTTTTATATTTTTATAAAACATGTACTTGCCACAAAATGCTGATCTTGGCTTTAGCACATTAATAAACTGGCTGCATATCAGTCCTGACAACAGTCATGAGCAGAAATAGAACAGACAAATAGCAAAATAGTGGTATAATTAATTAATGTTTTAAAACTGTCTGACTTTCATAACACCATGGCAACCCATATGACTGCCCAACATATGGTGATAATTAGAGTTGGCCGAATCGATTCGGACGAATCGTGATTCGTTACGAATTTCGGCA
>WMED01007886.1:0-17322 GCA_019650415.1 Pipa parva | reverse complement strand
CCACGAAATTACAGAAAATATTGAGATATCATTTTTCAGCAATATCGCACACCCCTATTTTGAGATGACAGGTGCACTTTAAGTAACTGTGGATTTTACTTTGCACAGGTCTCATATTTCCAGCACTGCACCAATAGGTGTATTAAGCTGCATTTATGAAAACAATGGATATTTTTTATAGTCTTATAGCAAGCAGGCAATGGGCCTATATCTTTCTATTAGACAATTGGTATCTCTGTTATAAAGTGAGGCCAGACAACCATCTTAAAGAGCATTCAAAACTTTTCCATTGTAAGTTCAAAAATTGCTATGACATAATTAATTAAAAAAGTAGATTTTTTTTTTCTTTTACATCCTGGTCTAATTTGGTAAACAGTTTAACATTATTTTAAGCCATAAACTTGTAATTTACAGCGCTGAGTAATTTTGTGGCGCTTTATAAATAAAATTAAACGTACATACAATTTGGTATAGGTCTTGAGAGAATGAGGGGTGCCATGGAGAGTTAATGGTGAATAAAGTAATGAAACACTTGTCACTGAATTTATATCTGGCTTCCTCGCATTACGATTGTGCCTCTTGGTTAATAAAAAGATGGGTGCTTTGGTACGTGGTTCAGTTTTATGTGAAATGGAAGGGCTCGCTACTATTAGGTGCATGTAAAATAGCCTATGAATACACCAGTAACTAGGGCAGTTCAGAAAGGAAGATTGTGTGATCAGTCAAATTCTATTTCACTGGTTTTCATTAAAGGTACACTACCCTCCATTATGATGAAGCTTTATAATATATGTATATAAACATTGAAGGTAACTTTGATAGTTGTAAGCTTACAGTTCCTCTGTAAAATGATGTATATTGATAATACGGCTATACATTCTTGTTCTAATCGCTATTGGAAAGATCCCTTTTGCACCAATTAGTGCTTGCATGTCATTTAAAGTATAAAAGACTAGAGGCAGATGGAAGGTGCAATTTTTAAAGTTATTATATCTAGAGCTTTGCAACATTTGTTTTCTGCATCCATTCTACCTTAGTTTCATGTTTCTTCTTTAGGTTGGACCGGCTTTTCATTTTATTGGATACTGGGACAACCCCTGTAACTAGAAAAGCAGCAGCCCAGCAACTTGGTGAAGTTGTAAAACTCCATCCTCATGAACTCAACAACCTGTTATCTAAGGTACCACGTGCTTTATTCCTACCTGTTTACAGTCTTTGGCATTGGTAGAAATGTAACTTTTTTTTTTTTAACCCAGTTGTTTTTCAGTTGGATGATTTATTTCTGCAGCAGTGAAATACTGTACATAGCTATTGTACTTAAGACCTGGGTGTCACTAGCTGTTCTTCAGTAGTCTCCACTGTTTCCTGTGGATTAACTATATATATATATATATATATATATATATACAAATCCTGGTACATTCAGAGCAATTTTCACAGGAACCAGCTATAATAGGGTCCAGCCAGCCCAATTAGAACAATCCAGAAAAACAAAATCAAAGCTCCTTACCATATAAGGTTTTTTCCCGTATACCTGATGAAGGGAGGTGTCTGCCATTTGAAAGATTGTGTAGTTTGGTTCTGCAATAAAATGGGGTTATTCCCCTGAAACTATATGGGGAGCAGCCTTGATTTTCTTTTTCTTCCTGTGGGATAATCCACACAGGCTATTGTGCTTTGCACCATAGACAATAATGAGCTTAATTAAAAAAAGCTCAGCTGAAAAACAGCCAGTGTGACCCTGGTGAAAATATTGCAGTTTATATGGTGAAATTGTGTAAGAGCGGTGTCACACTATTGGGGGAATTCATCAATGGAAAAACCTTACAGAGGTCAGGTAACCTCAAATCAAATGTTGTCTTTTATTATTTCTGTATTTTTTATACCAGAGATTGCTGACCAATTGGTTGCTATGGATTACTAGACCATTTTAAACGATTGGCTCTTTTGATCAATTCCCCTATAGGTATTGTAATGCTGGCATCAAAACCCATATGAAATTTTAAAAAAGTGGACCATTTGCACAAACAATAAACTGCATAAAAATGGTTGGAATTCTTTTATTGTGGTTTAACTCTTCTATCTGAAAAGTCACAATGATTTGTCACTATCTATTGTATAGAATGGACAGTATTTTGTATGCGTTTTGACTCCACTGTCAAAATGCATAATGTGACACTCTCCTGAAATATGCATTTCCTTCTCATAGGAAAGATATAGTTGTTGTCTTACTGCTACATCACTAATTTCATACAGATTAGTGTGCATATTTTTTCTCTAACTTATTTTTGGGCTCTGTGGGAAATCTTTTACAATTAAGATTTTTTTTTCCTCCAATGTAAGTCTGTAGTATAATAACACATCTAAACAAATCTGTAGACTTTTTTTTTTTTTTTAATACAGGGCTTGATCGTGAAAACAGTCTCCAGATTTGTAAAGGAGCCAGTTTGATCAGCTGCACAGATTGGTTCTATAACCAGAGTGACTAATCAAAAATTGAGAAACAAATGCTGAAAATCTGTTTTGGGAATTATATTGTAAACAAAAGCTTACATATAGCCTGTTGTGGTTTTGCTATATAAATCTTAACGTCAAGGTTCAGAATTGGTGAATAAGTTATTATAAAAAATAAAATTGTATACAGTAAGGAGGAAAATAAATGCCAAGCAATACAAATTGTCAATTTAAATTTAACCGCTATTCCTGACCAGATAGGATTTTTTTTCTTTTATTTGATGTTACTAGTCTTTTTAACTAAGGTGAATGTAAGACAAGAAAATACTGTACATTACTGGTTTAATTTTATAATTTGCTTCGTTTAAGGTTTTACTTTACCTGCGAAGTCCAAATTGGGATACGCGGATTGCTGCAGGGCAAGCTGTTGAAGCAATTGTCAAAAATATTCCAGAGTGGAATCCAGCTGCGAGGATAAAGAAAGGTATTTCTATCTCTTTTCATTTTCTTTAATACTAGTTTTACTGTCTGACTGCTTTGATATAAATCAATTCATTGTGCTGCAAGCATTCATACTTTTATACAACATAACACCTTGTGGCATACTTAATTGTGTCTTTCCACTCATGAAGATATGTAAAGCAGTCACATATGGTAGTCCATTTAAGTTTGTGGTTCGCGTTTGGTCCCCAGGCATCCATATTTGTGTTTTTTTTTGTTTTTTATTTAAGCTTATGCAGTTGTACCCCAACAATATGCCAGGTGTAGCCTAAGCCACAAAAAAGAACTAACAGTTGTTTCGGCTAGAAATGTTTATCCTTATGCAAAGGGATGGCAAGCATGCCAAAATGCAGAGTTCACCTGAATCTAAGAAATCTGCTAAAGTGCTGTGCGTTTTCTAACCCTAGCATTTAGGGCTTAAGCTCTGCTGGCAGTGTGGCCACAGGTTATGCACCCTAATGTCCATATGCAGGATTCATATAACCAATTTAAGGTGAGTAATGGGGAGCTCATCATTTTGCTTTTGTATCTCTGCCCTAAGCTGTAGCTACCAGTAAATGTTCCTTCTGCATGACATGCTCTGGTCCTGAGTGAATGTAGCACAAATTAATAATTTAATGTGGGTTTACCACATAAAGAAGCTCGTGATATAAAACAGAAGGCAACTTTAGTGATTAAGGAAGAAGGTGAGTGACCAGCAATTTGGCTTTAAAAATTGTTTTTAAATGTCATTGGTGTAGATTAAGCAGTTCAACAAGTAGTTTTCCTGCGTACCCAGATAGCATAGTCTTTCCTTCGAGTTTAACTTGACTGCTACCGTGGTTAAAAGGACACACACTCTCTAAGCTTAGACTGCTAATATCCGTTCCGTGTCGAATTTCACTTAAAGCAGGCTGACTCTGTACAGACATATATGTATGATATTGTTTACTCTTATTATTCTTGATAAAGTTTTGATTTAGTGATGTCTCTTTACAGTTCTTCCTATTCTCCTCACATATTTTTTTTCCCCCTATTGCTGCTCTAAAATTCCACTGCTTTGTCCTTTGGCTTCCATGTACACCAAAGGATTAGGCTGCTGGCAGACCCATGTGCAAGCTAAGCCGAATAAAGGAAAAGAGTGGCAACAAATTTGCAGTAAAGACCTGTCTGTAAGCAGGGAGAGGGCCTACGGAGGTACTGCCTGGAACCTCTAGCTCTTCTTTTGAATCTGAAGATAATTTCGGGATATAATAAATTATTGTGCTAATTTAAAAGCTGTATTCAGGTTTGCCAGCAGGCTGAGCCTTTAGATCACTGTAGTATAATGTGTTTTGATGCTGCGTCAGAATCTGCCTCATTAACTTCAAAGGAGGCCACATAAAAGTGCCTGCCTCACAATTCACCAGTTTCAGTAAACTGTAAAACTAGAAGTGTTTGCCAGTAAATTCAGCATGGTAGTTATTACAATCTCCACAGGCTTTTGTGGGCTCTTCTGTGGAGCATGTGTGTTGATGTTGGTTTTAACGCACCTTTCTGACAGAGCCCTTTAGTGTTCTTTTTGACATTACTGTAAGCTTTTTTGGTTATTTGTTAGTTTTCTATGCATTTTTCAACATGCAGCAAATACCTAGTTACACTCCCTTTAAACTCTTTTTTCATAGTGGCAAAACTGCAAAAATAGGGGCACAGCCATGCAGAGATTCACATACTGTATCTATGCAAAATGCTTAGTGGGTCTTATTCTTAGGATTACCAATTTCTACCCTATGCTCATGACTCTGGTTCTGTGCTGGTAAGCTCACCAAGCTTCACTGATGTAATTGGTTTTTTTTATTGCATTGTAAGCATGAGTTAATTATCTTCCTATTGTAAAGATAGCCTGCATAACCGTGATAAAGGGGAAGATGGGACTACTGTGTAGGAAAAGAAGCAGCAGTCAAATTCAAAAAAACAAACCCTCTTTTAGGAATTTTTTCTTTCCCCCCCCTGCTAAACAGAATACAGTGTTTTAAGTCACAAACGAGCTTTTCTGGTGATTGACTAATATCCCTTTTAATATCATTCTGTTATTATTGGCTATCTGTAATTACAAAGTTTTGATAAATTTTTAGGTATATGAGAGAGATAATAGATTTATTTGGGAGGGGCAGGGGTTACTCACTGGTTTTAAAATGTTTAATTTTTGTATGGTAAGTTTTGTGCAACCGTAAATGTAAAAGTTAAGAAGAAAAAATAAATCTGTTTTTTATTTATAGAACCTGGGTCAGAATGCTCAAATGAGGAACCTTCAAATTCTGACCGCCTTCGATTTGATAGGTTTGATATTTCGCAATTATTAAAAAATGGTGCTTCTCTTTTGGGCTCAGCTGGTGCAGAGTTTGAAGTTCAAGATGACAAAACAGGTATCGGTTTTTGGAGATAAAGTTGAAGATTGCTAATAACTGGCTTGTTTTTAAGATATTTTTTATGCACATAGATAGCGCTTAATTTTAAACAGATATAACCTCTGTTATACCAGTCTATGCATGTGGCAGGAATATATACGACAAGCTGTTCTGTTGCCAATATCATCAAATACAGGTGTGGTCCTTTGGCTTTTGGGCCACTCACTTTTGCTTTATACTGTTCATCCATTGGACATTTTAATGATAAAGACTGACAGATACTCTTAAAGTGAGGTGGTGTCTGTATATGTATATTTGTTTGTGATGATAACACAATAAACCTGTTCACTACGTAGTGGTTTGGACACCCACTTTCTTTACTGCTTACTATAGAGGGTGGGGTGATCCCTCTGGTCATCTATTTGGCTGCATATGCTCTTTGTGTTTGTAAATCCATGGTTGTCATATAATAAACTGTTGCACAGAGCTAAAGTCATGCTAAAAAATCTTTCACAGACCGGGGAAGATGGAGGGGGGGGGGGGGGGGGGGGAGATTTTCTTAGACTGTAATGTGCTTAAATCTTAGTTGTTCGAAAGATAGGGCAATAATACTGTTCAAGGGTAGAAAACTTGCATTTATATAATTATTTCAAACTTAATGTATGTTTAATCATATTTTAGAAAGCCAAAGTGTTTTTTTACTTTTCCACTTTGTTTCTAACAGAAGTTGATCCTAAAGAAAGGATCGCTCGACAGAGAAAGCTGTTACAGAGAAAATTGGGTCTTGATATGGGAGCTGCAATAGGCATGAACACTGAGGACCTATTTAATGACGAAGACTTAGATTATATTCCTCCCGCGGCACATTTAAATAAACCCGTAAGTATGCTTGTGAAGATTAAACATGCACATCAGTAGAATTTTAATTTCAGATTCATTCTGGTTTGATTTATTTTTTCTGTTCTGAAATAGTCACTTTTAGTCCTCTCAAAAGCTGAAGGAAATCCAGATTTTTTTGTTTTATCTAAAATTAATAGACTAAAAAAAAAAGGATTGTACATTTATGAATATTTCTGGAAATATTGCTATCATTTTTGAAAGATCCATTTCCCTAATACTTCCATTTTATTGTTTTACTCTTAGCCATAGAGTTAAGCATACCTGCAGCTTATTAAACATACACACCGCATAGATTTTAGCCAGAAGCAAATAAGCTGATCCTCAATTTACAAAGAGGATGGACTTACAGCCGTAATAAAAAAACAAAACAAAAACATTTAAACTGTCCTATCTAGATTTATTTCAGAGATCAGCAACATAATAAAAAAAAGAAAAAAACAATTTTTAAGTCAGTGATACTGCCTACCCACCACTAGAGGCATTTATGGATTGTATTAGGAATACTGTCCAGGCAAACATTCCTACCAATATTTCAGCCTTCCACAGTTGTAAGAATAGTCACTCATGTTATTCATCATAAGGAGGAAAGAATTTCCTTTTTGGATCAATTTTCAGATAAGTCAGAACATAAAGATTAAGGGGGGTTATTCACTAAGGTGCGAATTCGACTGTTGAATTCGCAAACAGCGTATTCCAATAGTAAATCCACTACAATTTCCCCATTGTAAAGTCGCGACAATTTCCCTATAATAAAGTCGCAACTGCGACAATAGCAGCCTATTGCGACTGTCTTTATCTGGTGAATTCGCACCTATACGCAACAATTTGGACTTTAGTGAATAACCCCCTTAAATTGTGATGCCTCTTTTCTCTCTGTCTCTGATTATGAAGATCGTGCCAAAATGAAAAGTCAGAATTGTGTAGAGCTACCCATCGGGATACAGTTTGACATGCTACATTGAGGTGGAAATAGTAGCAAGTAATCCAATAGTCTCATCCTTGGTTGGGCAGAACAGAATGCTTTGGCTATCTCTGCCATCTACATTCAAAGCCAAATACACTAGTAGGCAGGCTTCCTCATTCTCTCTGCAGTGTCTGTAAACTTTTTGCAGTGTGGACTCTGAATCCACTAGTGTTCCATCAACTAGACCACTGGGGTTCATCATAGATAGAAATCCTTGCCTTTCACATTACTTTCAAGCTTCTAATGTATTCTTGTATAACAAAGAACTCCAAGGCAGCATTTACAAATGCGCTTGTAACACTATGTAAATTCCAACTAGTGTGTTTTTTTTATTGTTTAGCTATCTTACCTAGAGTAATTGCAAAGCTGAAAGAGGAACACACTCACATAATTCTAATTGCACCAGATAAGCCTCACCTCTGCTCATACACAAACCCAATAAATGTAAGACATAACTGCACACAATCCTTAGAGTTTATTTTTTATTCTTTTTAGATAATGCAGGCGACAGAAATCCTAGATTCAGAATTTCTCCCAGGAATGAGCAACCGGCAAAAAAATAAGGCCAAACGAATGGCAAAGTTAATTGCAAAGCAAAGATCCAGAGATACAGTGGAAACAAATGAGAAAAGGTAATTTTTTTTTATTTTTTTTTTTTTTAATGACTTAATTACAAATTCCTGCAGAAAATGTATTAATCTGTGGGTAACTCAATAAATACCAAAATAAACTGCTGTACAAGCTGCCACTAAAGCTTCAGTGTTTCTTTGCATAAAGCCTTCAGATTCATAGGGAAATACCATTAATTCATTAGTGAAGCTGGCTTAAATCACAATCTAGCAGGGATCTGATTGGAGTAGCTATAATGTCAATCGTCATTTAGCCCTGCCCAACCAACTCGGGAAAGAAAAGTTGGGCAGGATCTTGAGATGAAAAATGCCGGCTGCGGCTCTCTTCCCCCCTCCCCTTTGTGATGTATGAATCCACATACATGGCCAAACTGGCCATAAAGCTCCAGTTCACTATATATATTCTCCTTTAAGTTAGCAGAGAGAAGTTCTGGTATCAGATGGTTTGTCCATACAGTTCAGGCTGTTGATGTAAAGAGAAGTACTGCTCGAACCAGCTGTAGTTTGCTTTCAATAAGTTTGTCTGTTTAATTGGAGTGTGTCAGCATCCTTTTAACAGAAGGATTAAGTTCACGTTAAGACTAGTACCCAACCAGTTTACCCTATTGTGTTTATTGACTCCCCAAACAAATATGACTCTATCACCGTGTAAATGTCCCAAAGTACAAACCTTTTTCTTAGAGTATTAGAAATGCGGTCATTTACAAAGACTCGTCACAAGTTACTGCTTTCTGTATAGCAGTTAACATATCCAATGCGTTGTATGCACAGTCTTAATATAGAACACCTTCTGTATTCTTAACTTATTTTTTTTTAACCAGCAGTGATAGTACTGATGGAGAACCAGAAGAGAAACGGAGAAAAGTGACAAATGTTGTTATTGACCAGCCAGCAACAGAATCCAAAGTCTTGATTGATAATGTACCTGACAATTCTTCCTTGTATGATGAGGTAGGATAGTGTGCCAAATTTGTATGTGATGGCAAACCTTTTTGGCACAGACTGCCGAAAAGGTGACGTCACTCACCAGAGCTTGTCCCCTGAAGTGCAGGCGCTGACGAGTGATGTCATCTCGCCAGTGTCACGGAAGTAGTACTTTTCAGCATGGGCCACGGATCTGACATGAAAACTGTCAGGCTGGGTTCACAGCCTGTACTGGAAGATCACTAGGGGGATGGAGGACAGCAGCGGTGGCAACTGCATGCATGCCCAGAGAGGGCTCTGCATGCCATAGGTTTGCCATTGCGCATATATAGAATTTTTTATTTTTTTTTTAAACAATTCTTTGTTTGCATTCTGCGAAGCATATTCATTAAACTGTGATTACTGTTCTGTTTGTGTTAAAGCCTGGCTATAAACAAGAGTGTACAGGGTTACTTTACCATTTTTGCACATTTATTGTTTAAGTGGTTGTCACTATGTAATTATTTTTAACAGATAGATTAATCATTTTGGTTGCACAGTCACTGAGCCTTGGTGACCAGTTTATCAATTTGTCAGATTTTTTTTATTTTCAAAATTTTTTATTTATTTATCATTTTTCTTTATCTGTTTTCCAGTGTGTACATAAATCAGTGGATGGCTGCCAGCCACTGCCTAAATGTAACTCTTTGATTTATTCGTCTAGCAATGAAATATATTAACTTTGTTTTAAGTTCACCGAATAAAGCTGATTAAAAAAATGGTAATCAAAGTATGCAGAATTACCACTTTAATACCTTATAGAATGAATAGTGGGTTCAGCTTTTGATCCATAAAGAATTATTCAATGTCATCAATTTGCAAGCTTTATATTCTGCCCTTTTAAACAAAAGACATTGAGAATATATCTCTGTTCTTTTTACTTAGATAAGTGAATGGCCCCTTGAGAGTTTTTGTGAAGAACTTTGTAATGATCTCTTTAATCCTTCCTGGGAGGTGAGTGCTTCAGATTATCACATCCATGCCAATACAGTTGGTAAAGCTTTCTAAATAATTTTTGGGACGAAGAACAATGCTATTGTTGTGTGTCATTGACACTTTAGGGATGGGGGACTTGGTCCTTGTTGTATAGTTTGTGCTTATTTTATTTTTCAGTTTCCAGTAGTGTTTAAGCCAAATCTTTCCACACTGTGCAGATGTTTTGATCTCAATCATTAATCTTTTTTTTTTTAGATCATCCAAAAAGTTAACTGAATCCTACAGAAAATCCTGTTGGTCCTCTTGCTCTGCTTCAGCCTGTTCAGAATAATGTTCATTTATAACAAATTTGCTACTTACCAGTTTGCTTTATAAAAAAAAAAAAAAAGTACCTATCTTTTGTCCTAGTCCTAGGGCTCATACTTTTAACAATAATCAAGTAAAAAAGCCACCCAAAAAGATTCAGTGAAATCTAAATTGGTCGGCGGCATTGCCTTTGTCAGTTTACTATTAATTTCCCTCTTCTAGCTGATCAGGATTTATTGACACAACTAGTCCTTCATAAAATCATGCTTGGATCTTGTTCCCTTGTTTAATATTGGCACCCCATCACCTGAGTCTAGCATGATAACTTTTTTTCACTCTAAAACATTTTTGTAAAAGAATGACTTAATGAGGCTCACATCTAATCTAACAGTTGGTATGACCTCTCATTTGATTTTATTAAGCTCTTTACGCTACACTGTTTTAACTGTACTGCTTTCATTCCTGTATTGTTTGTACCCTCAGCAGTAAAGTAGCATATTGTTTTAAAAACCTCACTAATACTTTCTATTCTTTTATTGAAGGTAGTGTATTTTGCTTGGTGTCTTTTTTTCTAAGGACACCCTGAGATAGCAGCCAAAGTTTTGTTTTGTTTTTTGTTTTGTTTTTTTTTGGGTTTTTTTCTAATTTTTTTCCAAACTGCTGTGTGTTTAATTTGATCAAATTATGTTTTTGGCATAACAGTTTTTTGTTGTTCAGTTGGTTTTTTAAATATGAAATCGAAAAAAGCTTTTGTGTGCCTTAGAAATGCTACTTTATGTGGCCAATTTTATACATTGGCAATCAAAATTATCAATGATTACAACTTTTCCAGACTTCTTGAATTTTAATTTATAATTTAGTGTTGGCAATCATTTTCTGCTCTTACCCCCCTCCAAAAAAATAAAATAAATGATTTCTACTGAAGGATTTGGCAGAATTACTTTTCTAAAGTATCTTTAATTATAGTAGCTTTTACACTAGACTTGAGTGTGGCTTGTCATATTTTTCTCCAGACTTACAGTTCCTGAAAGTGCTATAGCTTTTTAAATTTACCACCCAATCACGAACCTCCTACAACCAGTAATTCCTAACAAATGCTGCTTTTCCTCTATTTAAAAACACTAATGCTATGAAATGAAACCCTATATGCCTTTATACCTCTATTTGGCATTTTTTCTTTTGTCTATATAATTCAAAGACATAGGGGGTAATTCAGGAAAGATCAAAGTACCATTGCAAAGCGTCTCATCACTTTTGCCGAGTCGGGTATGCGCTCACTCACTCCTGCACTCGGAGATCAGTGAACGCTTTAAAGGTACTTCGGCTCAACTCGCGACCACTCGAGTCGCCTCACCGAAGTACCTTTTAAAGCGTTCGCTGATCTCCGAGTGCAGGAGACCAGTGAGCGCGTACCCGACTCAGCGAAAGTGATGAGAAGCTTCACAAGGGTACTTCGATCTTTCCTGAATTACCCCCATAGAGCGGTCTTTCTGAGTTTAATAAATTTCACCCTATAATGTAAATGATACAAAGGTGTGAAAGGTAGGAAAATATCATACTATAGAATATTTGTTATTTCAGGCGAGTAATATACCTGTTCTCTATAAGATAGCATATTTTGTTTACAAGGTAACAGTTTGTGAAGTTGGAGAGTAATTGTGTGGAGGAGGGAGTCTGTAATGCTTGTCGCCTTTTCTTGTCTCAATTTGTTTTTTTCCATTCCAGTTGGAGATGTAAGAAAGCAATCTAAAGCCCTGATTTTGACACCGTAACTTAGCAGGATATTACAAAACATGTTGGGGCCTTGATTCGGTCATTTCTTGATTTTTTCATAAAGCAAGTTTTTTTAGATGTACCATAGGAGATTAGGCAGGGTACTTTGATATATTGGAGCTATCCATTTTAATAGAACCCAATTGTTTAGTCACTACTAGGTCTCCATCACTGTCTCTACATTTAAGAAAGCAAGATTAGCATAGGGAGTGTGTAGACCCTTCGGTGAGAGAGTCACTGGTGAGCTATTTGAGGAACCAGGTGTGGAGAATCTGTCTTTGCACTTAAATATTTTTGTTGCCTTTATTCCATGTATTACTCAGAGAATTTACACTCCACCTTCTCTGATATACCCACAATGCTAAGGTTTTTAAGCTGTAAACCGTTTTCAATGTCCTCTGCTGTAGCTATAACTTGAACTAGTTGGAATTGTAGGTCTGTATGCAGTAAAGGCGGACAATGTTCTTAAGGGTCGAAGGTTATTCTGTGTCTTTGGTGCATTCCCTAATGGTCTACGCATCTGGTCAAAGCGGAGAAATATAAATTTTCATACTCCCTAATTTGATGATTATTATTATTATTATTATTATTATTATTATTGATACCTGTAGAACATCAATTTAGGGCTCTGGCATTGCTGGAGTTGTCTGTGCATCTTTACTGGGTAGTGAGGAAGGTGTCAGGGTTAGTCTTGTTGGTTGAACCTGGCAAGATTGCAGCTGCCATGTAAATTATTCCTGGTGCAAGAGTATATCTGTTTTGTTTTGTTTTGTTTTTTCTTCCCCGATTCCATTCTGCCTACTCTTCAGGGTGAATGTCATTAGACAAGAGATGGGACAGTGGAAGAAGTCCATATTAGCATGCAGTTGTTTTACATGATTACCTAGAGTAAGGATTATTTACATAGATTACTAAAGATATGTGTTCACAGAACTATGCAGTGCCAATCACAACATCCCTATTTAATGCATCTTATATTTAATATATTCTTGCCCCACCACAACCAGTTTATATTTCTTTCTTTTGTTTTTCATATTGAAGTTGAAAGCTAACCATTATGTTACCCTTTTAGTTTACAGGAGACTGATTGCGTTTGCATGGTCAGAACTTGTTTTATGAGAATAAAAGTAACTTGCTAAAGTATTTTTATATTTTGTGTTTTTAATTAGGTTCGCCATGGTGCTGGCACAGGCCTACGGGAAATCCTCAAAACTCATGGGAGAAGTGGAGGTAGAATTGCTGATTGCACACTTGAAGAGGTAATTTTGCAAAGTTATAATACAACTAATGTTTTAAACACTTAAGCAGCTACAGCAGCCTTATTCAGTAAATACATTTAAATAACTTCAGGTTAACTACCATTTGTATTGGGTGCTTACTATATATAACAGGCATAAATTACATGCTGGAGGAATCGGTGTAGCTGGCAGGGACTTGGAGAACTCTCTTATACTGGAAACTGTTTAAAAGAGGAAAGATTGTGAGACAGCATTTCTGCAATAATCATAAAATGAATAAATTGATAATATGAATTTCTATATTGTATTAAGAACTGCTCTTATTAATAGGATGGAGAACCTCTTTTAAATACCATAGTAAATGTTATTCATTAAAGTCTGAATTTGTTGCGTATAGGTGTGAATTTGCCAGCTAAAGACAGTTGCAATAGGCTGCTACTGTTGCAGTCGCGTCTTTATAATGAGAATATTGTCGCAGTTGCGACCTTATAATTGGAAAATTGTCGCAATCTTAACTTTAAAAAATTGTTGCGACTTTACAACGGGGAAATTGTTGCGTATTTGCTATGGGAATCCGCTGTTTGAGAATTCGACAGTCGAATTTGCACCTTTAGTGAATAACCCCGTGAGTAAAGGATGTATGTTTACTGAATATGTTAAAGATGTCTTCTGTCAGCAAAGATGATAACCAAACACATAGCGATACCATTCAGGAGCTGTGAAATTAGACAGGGATGTTAAATTCACTATGCTTTATTTTTAACTTGTCATTTTATTTCCTAGCCATTTATTCTTTAAATCTGAAATGTATCCTTTATAGGCCACTGTATCTCAAAGAATTTTGTCACCCATGCTTTTCCATATCTGGCAACACTCCCATAGAGATAAATGGCGATGAACATGGAACTGCATAGAAATGTCTGTCTGTTTACTGTACCCAAGTATCTGCAGCTGTAGTATCATATGGTAAAACAATGGTTGCCATACATGTATATAGGAGTACTGCCTGAAGTGCTTTGTTTTCATGGATTACAGAGACCTTACACTCTGTTCTTCTTTTGTTTTTCCTTCCTAATGTTGCATAGGCAGAACCCAAACAACTGGAAAATGTTTTGTATTTCATTTTGCTTTTTGCAGATGGAGAATCAGCACCAGGGCTGGCTTGAAGATTTGGCCATTCGTCTCCTTTGTGTCTTTGCATTAGATAGATTTGGGGATTTTGTTTCAGATGAGGTAAGGTTTATGTTTTTTAAAGACTGTATCCCATACATCTTAGGCTGAGAAATGTCTCCATAGTTGCCTTGTTCTGTTAAGGACTGTGGCCTATTTCTATTCACATTAAGAATTTAACAGATTTAGTCTATCTATAACTAAGTGAATTCATTGAATTCATTGATCAGTTTTCTTTGAGAGATTTGTTTCGTTATGATGTATTAGGCTGGGTTCACACTGGCAAATTTGCTTGCCTTTTGGTTTGACATGTCCTATTCCTATATAGTACTTGAAAAAAATGTTCTGTTTAAATTCACTTTCTGGCTTGTTTTAGAAGACCTCTTTTTCTATTTGCTTACTAAAATAGTAAAACTGGGCTTTTTGGTTGA
Organism: Pipa parva; assembly: GCA_019650415.1. Classification (NCBI taxonomy): domain Eukaryota; kingdom Metazoa; phylum Chordata; class Amphibia; order Anura; family Pipidae; genus Pipa; species Pipa parva. The sequence continues at coordinate 2,691 of WMED01007886.1, read as the reverse complement.
ACTTCCTGAATATGCATTTTGTATTGTTCCATAGAATACATTGGGACCAGGGGGAAACCTAATTCCTTTACTCACTGTGGAGCATTATAAAATACATATTCACAAAGTGTCCCAGAAAGCCCAAATTTAAAGGATGGCTGCAAAGAGGCAACACAAACTGAGCCAGTACTTCAACTTCAAATATGGCATTTTATAACCCATTCAAGAAAATACAAGTCTAGTTGATCTTTATATTTCTTGTATTATACATTATAATGTTAAAGACACAGGACTTAATAATATCTTGTCAAATTGCCTGAAGTACACCTGTCACCTCAAAACTAATACTAATTTAAGTTCTACTAATGAAATCAATGTTTTTTTTAAATATATATGTATTTTTAAAAATTTACCTTTTTATACAGCATTTCTCTCTATCATCTTCCCTGTCAGCCTGACTTTTCTTTCTCGGGTTGGGCGTAGCTAAATGATTGACATTATAGCTCTTCCAACCAGATCCCTTAAATCACAATCTAGCGGGAATCAGATTGGAGGAGCTATAATGTCAATCATCATTTAATCCCGCCCACCTGACTCAGGAAAGAAAAGGCAGGTCGACAGGAAAGATGACTGAGCAACAGTGAATAAAGGTACGTTGTTGTGTTTTTTTTAAATATTTACAAAAGCGTTTATTTAATTAGTAGAACCTAAATTAGTATTAGAGTTTTGAGGTGACAGGTGCACTTTAAATCTTCTCAGAACACTTTTTCAAAGTTTGTATTGATTTGTTTTTATTTAGTATTTGTTTTATTTTAATATTCAAATCAGTTTGACAAAGGGCTGACACCTGAAGCAGGTAGTTTGTACATACATGTACTTTGAACTGAAACTATGAATATCTAAATAAACCACTGTTCTGGGATCAATGTTATGTCAGCATTGTATTATTTCAAACGTATGTTCTTTACTATCATTAGGTTGTTGCTCCTGTAAGGGAGACCTGTGCGCAGACTCTAGGTGTCGTTCTTAAGCATATGACTGAAAGCGGAGTACAAAAAACTGTTAAAATTTTGCTTATATTACTAATGCAAGAACAATGGGAAGTGAGGCATGGAGGCTTGCTTGGAATAAAATATGTTCTTGCAATTCGTCAGGTAAGTAGCAGTTTTTAAATCTTAACTTGTCAACGTTTGGAGGCAGTAACATTCTTGTTAAAAGGACGTTATGACAAAGCAAGTAGTAATTGTGAATTTAGACACCTGACTTGCTCTTCAAATGTATTTTCCATAAAGGTAAAGAAATGACTGCTGGATTATTATCATTCGTCCCTCCACTTCAGCTTTGTTTGAAATACTTTAGTAATGATATACTTTGGCTACTGCAACATTGGACTCTCACTGTCATGTCAGCTGGAATGGACTGATGGCTAAGCACACAAATCTGCAAACTAGGCTATAGATGCAATTACCAGAGTTGACTGTATTTGCAGATATACTAGTCCAAATGACTGGATCGCTAAAGAACAGTCATTGGCTGAATTACTTTTCTGAATGATAGTCTCAAGATTTTATTCTTCTGAATGACCATTTGATCTACACAAAGTAATTGGTATTCTTATTATTCTGGGTTTATTCACCTTACAGTGTGAAATGTACAGTAACCGCTTTTACGGTTACTGTGGGTAAATGGTCTCTCATTACATTATCCTTAGGGACCAATATTCATCTTTTTATTGGCATTGGAGAGCTTGGTGTCTTTATCTTAAGTAGGATTTTGATGCTTGCCTGCTGACGAAAAGCTCAAGTACATTTTTAAATATCCAGCAGAGATGTACAGGCATATTTTATTTTTAGTATTTTTTTTATTTTAGTTTTAAAGCTGTTTTTGTTTATTGAAGACATAAACTGTGTGCAGAGAGAGAGCATAGATTCATGCTGGCACCTTTGGTTGCCCTTGCTTTGTTTTAGTACTGTAAATTTAAGGTTTTGTAGCATGCATGTTTTTTTGCTGTTGCCATACCAGATCCTTACATTCTTGGAAGGTCTAGAAGATGCATCAACATAAAAACCTGCATGAATATCAAACTACAGTCTATAACTGTATAAGTTAATTGCATTATTTAGTTGTACAACTACATTATTACTTTATGACTGTCTTGCAGGATTTAATCAAGACTTTATTACCCAAAGCCTTGCCAGCTATAATTGAAGGTCTTCAGGACCTTGATGATGATGTACGTGCTGTTGCTGCTGCATCTTTAGTACCTGTTGTGGACAGCCTTGTCAAACTGCAGTTTAAACAGGTAATAAGTCAACACCCCCATTTTCTTTTCCTGCTCCCCTTATCCCAAGTTAATAATAAATTGGTTAAATAAGCAGTCATAGAAACTGCTTCTAAAACCTAATTCTTTCTGACAGCAGCCAAACACTCTTTCTGACCACCATTCTTTGCCAAATTTACATGAATTTTATTGTTCTCGTTTATTGTTTAGGTACCTTTCATAATGACAACATTGTGGGATGCTCTACTGGAATTAGATGATCTCACAGCATCTACCAATAGCATCATGACTCTCCTCTCATCGCTCTTGATGTATCCTCAGGTTCAACAATGCAAGTATGTTGTTACTTATTCACCCATTATAACATTTACACCAGTGTTTCCCAAACTTATTTTGCCGTGGCCCGGTTATTTTTGTGCTTATCCTTCGTG
>WMED01007885.1:0-17323 GCA_019650415.1 Pipa parva | reverse complement strand
GAGGTCACAATAAAATAAGGATTTTAACGGATTGGAGTGCTGGAGAATCTATTTTTTGCTCTTTGGCCGCGTTGTCCGGCTCTGAGTTGGTCGCCCTCCGACATGTCTTGTGATGGGACGTCAGGTGGTCATGTGATCGGGAGCGTACGCGCTCCTTCCCCCTTTGCAGCTCCAGAAGCATTTTTCAACGGTGGAGGAGGGAGTGAAATGGCTCCCTCCTGTGCAAAGATTGCCGACCCCTGGTATAGGACTTTGTAAAACAATCCTTGAATACAGTCAACTAATTAAATCTCTGAAGCACTACTACTGTTTATCCTATTTATGTTTTGCTGTAAATTTCCTTGTATTAAATGTATGTTACATATACAGACATCACCCATTCAGAATTAAGTCTAACAATAGAATATTCTTCTTGTACTGTAGAGCTGGGTCATAATGTGACAACACAAGCACCTGCTTCCTGTGTGAATTATTAATTGAAAGAATCCTGAAGTCCATGTCTCAAGGACAATCAACTAGACTGATTAAGTTATAATTATTTAAATGAATTGGTTAATGAAGTGTTAACCTTCCTGGATTTACTTGCCCTTGAACTGGCCTAACTTGTGGCATTTTCCATTAAGTCATCACTGTCCTGTTCATAATAATGCACCGAATACTTTATGGTAGAAGTCAAGTTTATGCAGAGTTTATCTTATGTAAATGGAACTGATGTTTTCTGAAACAGAAATCAGCAATTATAAATTGAGGAGTTTTAAAAACAAATTACCTAAGGTTTCCATAAGTGGAGGACTGAGAAAACTACAATGGTTTATTTATAACGGCAAACTGTATTTAGAGAATATAAACACTTTATTGTCCTATAAATGTTCAATAAAATGTCAAGCCATATGTTTTTTTCTGCACCGAAAGCCTCAACATCATTAACATTATTGAATATATTAATGAGTAGATGCTGACAAATTGTTACTTTAACGATAACAATAGGAAAAAACAATCTATTTAACACAAGTTAAACACTGCCCTCCAGTGGCCAAATTACAATGAAAACTTGTAAAATGTTTACTCTTATTTACCAAATAACTTTCACATTTTATAATCTTTCACCCCAGTGACTACTTTTGTTGTACGCAATGATATTAACCATAATGTTTTGTTTTTGAAGTAAGAATCTATCATTAACGAGTATAGTCAGTTTAATCTTCATTTAAGTTCTTAACTTTGTGATTGTATATAGTTTTTCAGGTTACAATTAACAATAAATTCTTATAGCACACTGTCTCGTAAAACAAATATATTCTTGTCACAGAAAGACAGAAAGTGTTCCACGTAGAACAAAATAATAGACAATGTAGCAGAACGTAATTTCCATTTTCTTTATATGTAGAATGTTTTAAGAAATCCTACTTTTAGATTTATCAGTTTGTGAACAGATGCAAATTAAAACACATTAACGTCTATCAAAGAAAATATATTTTTGATTTTTTTGTTTTACAGATGAGCGCCATTTATATAATACATTTATTGTATCTTCCATTCCCAATATTTGATATGTGTATGTGGAAAAGAAAAAACACAAATATACTCACATTTGTAAGTCAATTTAGAAACGAAGCATATAAATACTATAGAAAACAATAGGATTAAATCCTATTTAAATTGTCCAAGTAAGTTGGTACAACTGAGTGCAAACATTTTAAAGGTTTATAGACAAAATAAAGAGGAAAGTTATATGAAATCCACAAGGACTGACGTAGGGAATGAAAAGAAAACAAGTAAACCTTAGTGGGCCCTTGATCCCTTTGTTTCCTGGTGGGACCCTGACCTCTCAGTTCGACACTAAACATTATACGTGATAGTATCAAGCATGGTATTTACTTGTCCAGTGTAGTTTTTCATTTCTTTTTTCTAATATTTACTTTTGACAAAAGTTATTCCCCTTCAAAAATACATTTTTAAAATATGCCCAAGATATTTTTATATCAATATATTGTGGCATATGTATGGCTCTTCAAATGCACCATCATACTCTGTATGTAGATTTTAAACTATTATTTGCAGACATAGGTAATAGACTGATTGTAGAAATAAAGAATGAGAACCAATGACGATGCAAAAGGCGGTAGTGCGACTACCAATTTAATTTTGACCACATTTGATAAAGGGTATCATACCCGAAAAATGTAGAGTGCCTATTAAATTGGTAGTTTGTCCATCACCATTGGCTCTCATTCTTTATTTCTGCTAAATTTTTTTTGGACAGAGCTCCTGAGACCCCTGACTGACTATTTAGGTAATTCTGACTGTTTGCTTATCACCAATCTATGCTTAACAGACTGGTTGCCTTCCTAAAATATATCTATATAAATGTGGAGAAAGAGAAAAATCTTGCAATGTTGTGAAATTTTTAAAATCTAGTCTGGAGTTCTTAAAAAATACACATGATCCAGTAGATTTTCACTTTCTTTATTCAAGTCCTTATCAGGAAATGAACACTAAGATAAAAAAAAAAAAATAATATTAAAATAAACACACTGCATTATATACAATGTCGTTGACAGCACGGGAGGGGTGGGAGTCTCCATTAGAATACACCAAAATTAAAACATTTCTTTTGTAAACATTAGAATTTATAGATGAACGGCAAAGAAAGACATTATCTTACAATGCTATAATTCTTCATTAACCATAATTAATCAACTTATAAAATTGAAATATAAACTATCAATCACATAATGTCGTATGTGTAGGTTTTCAATTTAAACTAGTTTTGATGTCAGTTCATTCAATAGGTAGCGCATTCTTTTCACAAAATTAACATACCATATAAGAGATGTATGAAAACAAAATATTGTTCTTTTTGTAGTTTTTTTTATTTAAATAAGCTTCAGACCTGACTTTTTAGGCCATGTTCAGTAGGGCATAGGACATATCCCCAAGCACTGTGCATGCGAATATTAATCACAATTTAAAGATTTTTGTACAATTTTCAAATACCAGTTGCAGCTTATATGCATACATGCAAAGTCTGAAAACGATTTCCTTTAATTTACATGTATACATACTTTGTATATAACTTTTTATACATCCCCCAAAATTCTTTTTTTTCTTCTCAAAATGATACAAAAATGTATTAGAGACTTTATGGAAAACCATTATTTACATTAACTTTTAAAAAACATTTTAACATATCAATGCATAACTGATACATATCACATATTTAAGTGGCATTATATACATATTTTCAAGAACAGTAATTGCCATAACATTTCACAGATTAATGTTAAAAATACAATTTTACTGTTAATATTTTTCCCCACCCCAGATCAATTTAGAACACTGCCTTTCAACTCATAAAAAAAAAAATGAAATATTTCTAAAGTAGGTTTATTTCAGCGAAAAAGACAAAAGTATCTAAAAATCATTTATAGTTAAATGGTCAGAATTATGTGTAATCTGTAGGGAAGAAGTGAAAAAAATGTTTTAAAACATTTAGCACAGTTACAAGATTTTTTTTTTTCAATGATTTCCTTGGTTTTTCTATAATGATCATCAGATATTTTATAGTTATAAACTGAGTGGCATGGACACATAAATATTCTTGCAAACAGAGCTCACATTCTCTTAGATGCATCTTTTTAGGTGGTTATTTAAACAGATGTAGTGGGGCTGATTTTGTCAAATACTTTAAAGCTATTTATTCATTTAAATGCAACACACTGAGATGTCCCAGTGTGTTAACAGTAATTTCTCCATAGGATTTTCTGTTGGAATCCAATCACAAAGTGTCAAATGATAAAACTCCCCCAGCAACATCTAAATTTTACTTTTTCAGTGCTTGGCATAAATAAAAAATATCTTTCTGCAGATAAATTACAAGCTGTTCTACTAGCCAATTACTTATGTGCAAACGACTTCTGATGAAAGCACTAAAGGTTATGTTTACTATCGGACTACTAGCAGAAACATTTTTAATGAATCGAACTTCACAGTCTAAAATAATTTGCTTGTGAAATAATTTTTTTGATTGTATAATTGCAAATAAATTCTCACTTTGAATTATTCCCTAGATAGAAACATTTTAAAAAAGTAGACACTGTCGTAATAGTTTTAAAAGTAGACATGTAAATTATCTATATCCAGGACAAAAAAAAACCCAAAAAATTTCTAATAAATTAACATGTATAATGCAGTTAAAGCAATTACAGATGCAACTGTTCTCTCAAACTACCAAAGAAAGCATGCTGATTAGGTGTGATCAGAAGTTTCTTAACTTTGTCCATTATTTAGCTGGGGTACAATTCTTTTTTTATCATTATGCTACATCTGATTTCAGGTAGTTAGATTGGGAATTCTAACATTCCATGATGGATGGAATTGTACTTTAATAAATTATTAAATAAAAAGGTGGTCCTGTTGAAACTGCAGGGGTAGGTCTTTTCTTGACTAACAAAACAAAATTTTATTAACATTATTAATGTGGTCATAAAATGAAACTTACTGCAATTTTCATGTCACTGGAAGATTCCCTGCATGAAAGAAAATCAGAACTAGCTCCACATATCAGTCAAGGGAATTCATCAAAAGGGACAACTGTTTAAAATGTCTGAGAGTCTGGGTTTTATTGTACTACCTACCAGTGAATGCTGGATGGTGATTGGCTGCTAAATCTCTGTAAAGATTTACCTTGGTTAGGTATACACACTGAGAAATTCATCAACATGGATTACAGTAATAACCCATAGGAACTAATTTGGATTTCATAATTCTAGTTCTAATATACAAGTGAATTTTAAATGCCAATTGGTTGGTATGGGTAACTAGACCTTTGTATAGTTTACCTCTCTTGATGAATTTCCCTGATATATCTTTAATTGATTTTTGTAATTTTCTTTAATTGTCACAAGTTTAATTAGCTTTTTTAGCATGACCATCCCTGAATTAAATGAATTTGGAAATCAGAATATATTTTATTCGCATATATTTTTTCCCCCAAGGGCATTCTTTTCCAGCTTCACAATTTATTTAACCAAGTTGGTAATGTATTCGCTTTTACCCCAAGATCATTCATTCAATGTACTTTGCATTTAATTACAAATATCTATGACTTCATGCACAGGGCAAGCTTATTCCTTAATTTAAAACCAGAATCCAGTACTTAATGATGTGTACCAGCTAACAATTAAAAAAATAGAAGTATCTTTGTACTTTGACCTTCTGCAGCAGAGCAGAGAGCACTTTATGGAAAAAACGCATAACTAACTGTAACTCTCTAGCTATATGGTGTATTGCTTTGTTAGAGAGCAAACACAAAAGGTCATTTATTAACTTACTGATAACTGAGATCTCATTTAGTGCAGCCAGTATGTAGCCATGATAATTATACACCATAGATCAATAATGTAATGTATCTTAAAGGGCCAGTAAACCCAAAAAAATACAAATGTTTATTTGGATTGGCATGGTAGTTATTCAAATAAAGCAATTGTAAAAAAAAAAAAAAATAAATGGTATCTTTCAAGTTAAATCCATTAAATGTTACTGTTTCTCTGTTTTTATCTTTACTGATACTGTTAAACAGACATCATCCAGTCACACTGTTTTATAGTGATTTAGATGACCAAAAAAAATCATACTTTATAGACGAAATTTAGAATTTATGAAAGCACAGATTGAATATATTAACTATAAATGCATTTGTGACAAAATGGTAGAATTAAAGATATCATTTGAGACGGGCAAAATTTATTAAACTCAGAAAAGCTCTTTTTCACTTTTCTGAGTTTATTAATCGGGAAAACACCCGGAAGTTTCTCACTGTAAGTATCGCAAGATTTGTTTTGATTTGATACTTACCGAGACAAACTTTTTCCATTGAATATATCCATGGAAAGAGTAGCCATACTTTACATTAGTGTAGTATAGTTACCTTTTCATGGAAAAATTCAATGGAAAAAGTTTATCTCGGTAGGTATCGATCGAAACAAATCTTACGATACTTACAGTAAGAAACTTCCGGGTGTATGCCCGATTAAACTTGGAAAAGCTGAAACAGGTTTTTCTGAGTTTAATAAATTTCACCCAATATTATGTCTTGAGTCCAATCTCACTTATCTTCAGGTTAATATAGTTTTTCCATTGGGAGAAAGGCCAATTCAAGCTAACAGCAGTGGTCTATACCAAAAAGAAACAAACTTTGTTTTGGAAAGTGACGCAGTCTCTACCCCACTTTTATGTCTCTTGTGCCCTTTAACTCTTGTCCTCCTGCATACACCCAGCATCATATCATAGTCCACTTGACTCTGCTTATGACTTTCTTTCTTCTTCTGATGTGGTTGTTTATCTTACTGTTCCTGGTTGCTTGGTGGAGACTGTCCCTCTGCAAAAACACTCTCAAACAGTAGCGTAACTATCCAAGTCTAGGAGCCAAATCTGACTTCAACATCTACAGTTCCACTCCTTTACTCATATCTATTTTACAAGCTTTTGTTGGGCCAGGCAAAAAAATTAAGACTTAAGTATAACTGATTTATTTGTCTATGCTAAATCAGATATATTCTTAAATCTTGAATAGTTAGGGGGTCCTACAATGTGGAAATACTCAAGTATTTCATGGATTATATAATTATTACTGTACTTGCACAACTTGTAATTTCCCATGGTCACCTACCAAATCCTCCATATTACCTGAAAGACTATCCTACAAAATACTGTGTACTAAGTAATATCTTAGCAATATAAATATAGGAGCACAGGTATAATGATTTCTTTATCAATATTGCAACTGATCTAATAGGTGTAAAGGGGTCACATTGTGATACTTTTTCTCTGGGGGCAATTATGTAAAAAAGAAAATATTCAGCTCTCTCTGTCCTTCATTTACCACTAGGTTACACCACACTGACCTTGCGGTAGCTTGTCAAGCTTAACTGTACTTGGGAGTATTGATTTTACATTAAAGAAACACTGGCAAGAAAATGTGATAGATCTTAATGTAAACTGGTAACGGTTCAGACGTGCAGCGGAGCCGCAATTTTTTTTTTCCTTTTTCAATTAGGTTGGCATGCTATTTAGAATCAAATGTATATAAATACACATTACAAATTACAGAAATAATTCCCTAATAATGATGACTATTATATATATATTTTTTTTCAATTGAAATGTTTTTAAACAATTACACAACTCCCATTATTTTACACAGGAAAAAATCGTATACCTGCGCATCCTACATTCTACTTTAAAGGACCAGTAACACCGAAATGAGAAAAACAAATTGATTAGCAAGACTGTCATTTCTGAAATAGTTTTTGAAGTTTAAATATCTAATTTTTACTAACTGGCGTTTGTTTTCATCTTTGAAAATTGAATTAATCTTTATCTATAAACAGAAATTGGCCTTTTTTTCCCCTAGACAAAAATTCACAGAATCCATTTCATGATAGCCCAACAAATTCAAACTAAATTCACTTAAAAGAAAATGTATTTTCTGGTAATGTTTCAGATTTTTTGAAAATTACAGATTAAGGGCGAAATGTAATAAAATTGAAAATATCGATATCATGATATTGGCTGATTTTTTTTTTAGCGATATTTATATTGCAGATATCGTACTATTGCAATTTTTCCAATATCGCGATATTGAATTTTCCAGTGATATTATGGATTTTCCATAGAAATAAACAGATTAAAGACTTTGCTCGAATTTCGATATTGTGATATCGTTATTGCCGATATCGGCAAAAAAAAAAAAAGCAGATACCGGTAAAAAATGTTCGATATCGCGATATCGATATGTTCGATTTTATTAAATTTCGCCCTAAATGTATAACACTTACAGGAGCATATGAAGCATTTTTATGTTGCTTTTAAAGGCTGCTTCATCCTTAGAAATGATTCACAAAGGAAGACTTTTGAGGGACCTTAATATTCAGGCTATGTCACTTATTTCTTACAACAAGCCAGGGATTTTATTTCCTTTTTTTTCATGTGTACATATGGACAGACAATACAGATTTACGGACACCAAAGAAACATCCCTCATGTAGCCAATATTCTTGAGTATGTGAAACCAGAACTTTAATAATGCTAATAAAAATAAACTAATTAAAAAAAAAAAAATGTAAACCAAAGCAATGTTTGTATTCTAGTTTCCTAAACATATAACACCAACTTTATTCAGGTTTAACCATAACAGAATGTATTTTCAAATGTAAACAGTTTTAAAAAGTCTTCAAATAAAATCCTGTATCTAAAAGTTTTATGCGGTGGTAGAAGGTTTCTTACTAGATAAAGCTTACTGAGAGAAGTCATCAGGCTATGTCAAATTAAAATCCCTCCAAAAAAAAAAAAAAAAGCTGTAATAAAATGTAAAAATGCAGTCGGAAGATTGAACTTTCCTTCCATGGGAAAAAGCAATTTTATAAAGATTTCTACTGAAAGAATATTGTCTGATCAGCAAAAGTAGGCATAGTTGCCCTTCCTTATCACACTAAAGAAAAAAAAATGTCCTTGTTGACCCAATATAATCCTTTGATGTTGTATATGAAGCTCTCCCGTGTGTCAAAATCCAAATCAGATTTGTCTGGATTTTTGGAACTATTACCCTTGCTGAAAGGTTTTGCAGTAACTTAAATCGACTGGGAAATCTCACATATTTTTGCTTAACAAAGAAGGAAAAAGAGGTCTACCATCAGATGCTTCTTTAGTCTTAATAGGTTTGTCACTTGTACGTTTATCTGCAGAAGTTTTATTTAGCCTTATGGATCATTTGCAGTCTTTGGGAAAGACTTGGTGCCGATAATATACTGAACATGTGAAATGAATAACTTTTGATCAAAGCAGAATCGGGAAACCTATGGTTTTATACATGAGGGAGGGACCCCTAAAATATATATATATATATTTTTTATTAGGAAAAAAAGGTGCCACTTCTGCTTTAAGTGAGAAAAAAAAAAAACAGTTAGAAACCTGCTATACAGTGATCACTGCTTGTTCCAAACAACAGCAACAAAAAAATGTATAAAACAAGTCGTGCACAAATAGCAAGAAGCGGTGTAAGTCAGGAGACATAATATAAACATAATATAAACAGGCTTTTATCTTTTTTGTAATGACATCATGACCTCCACTGTACAACCCGCAAAGGAAAGAATGTGTAAATCCGCATCACCACTTAGGATGAAATGTACAAAAGTCGAAAATGATTTTTTGAGCTTTTCGCCATGAAAATGTCTGTTTTTCACAGCAAAAACGGGCAAAATAACTATTCCCCCCCAATTTTCCGCCATTTTCATGGCGAAAAATGGCCTAAAAACAGGTGAAAAAGAGGGCAAAAAGGTAGAAAACATAACTTTTAACCTTTTTACCCCCCTTTCCACCTGATTTTAGGCCGTTTTTGAAACAAAAAAAACATTTTCGTCGCGAAAACAGCTGAAAATTGGGGGGAAATGGTCGAAAACATAATTATAGACTTTTTTTTTACCCATTTATGCGATGAAAAATGGAAAAAAATCATTTTCAACTTTTGTCAATTTCGACCTTAATGTAGCAGAACTGTATTCATTCATGTCAAACCACTATTGTGCCATTGGTCTTTATTTTATTCTGCAAACACGTTTTGGTTACAGTTGGTATTTCATACCTGTTGATGTCAATGCAGTGTAACATTACAAATATGCTGAGAGAATATTGCATTGGTTTCCGATTAACTTCATATAGTAATTTCTTTAGTGCCAATTTATACAACACTCCTACTTTCGGGATATGTTGGAATAAAGTATCAGAAAAGGCAAACAGAACAGTAGATTTGAATTTTTCTGGTTTACACGCATTTCCAAGGAGTAAAAATATACCCATTATTTAAACAAAAAAAAAATGTAAAACCAAAAATTGAAAAAATATACCCAAATATGTACAATTTGAAATAAGCTATAGCCACTAGCAATATAACCAAACAAATATACATGAGATGAAAAACATGTCAATAAGATCATGCTTTGTGTCTCGTCACCATGCCAAATACATTAAAAACAATGCATTCTTTTAGTGAAGGTGTATAAACAACCTGTTCCAAAGGCTATGCAATGCACTTATTCAGGCTCTTTCTTAATTGTCAGCATATCAAAAGCTCCGTAACTGTTGCCATTGGAATTAGTCAATGTCTTATTTACAACTGCAGCATGTGGTTTTGTCAAACTACTGCAGTTAGTGTTGGCTCCCCTACCGTTGAACATTTCTGTTGCATTCCCAAGAAAGGACTCTGTCCAACAGCCTCTGTCTCGTAGCTCTTGGCTACCAGTGACGTGTGCTCCTTTTTGTAGCATGTAGTATAATATTGGGTTGGTTTTAGTCAACCTTGGAGAATCCTTTTCAAAGTCCTTTTTTTCCATACCTGCGATGACCCATTTAAGTGGACCTTTGTCATTAGGCAAAGGGCACATATTTACCTGTCTGGAATCAGTCTGGTATATTTTATTTCCCAGAATGTCTGAAGGTGGATGAGGGGAATTCTTTAAAGAAGGTTGATAATGAAATGTCATTTGACCTATATTGTTTGTTTGGTGAGAAGTTTTCCCCATCAATACATTTAATGGTGGTACAAACTCAGAATTGCCTGCTAAGGTATTTCTGTGTCCTTTGACCATTTCTTCCACCGATAAATTATTCCTATGCTGAGGCAAATCTCTGACGCAATTTTCTGAAAGCAATAATTGTTTCAGCACATTAAAACCCTTACTTTTTCTTGACCATTCCATATTTTTACCTTCATTGAAAGAGTTCTGGTTAAAAGTACACCTGGGTTCTGTATCAGTCTTGTTAACAAGATCTTCCTGAAGAAACACTGGCCCACCTAATAGGTGAGGACTGCAGTATGGTTTACTTCCACTTTCAGAAGGACCGATTTTTGCAAGTTTTACTTGACCCTCTGAGGGCTCATTCTGATGCAATTTTCTCTTTTTTGGGATAATACAGGGCATTTTGGATTCTGGTTGACTAAGTTCAGAGTTTCTGTTGTTCAACTCCAAATCATTATCGTACCCATCATGGTTTTGTGTAAGCAAACGACTTAGTAGTCCATTTCTTGAAGCAGAAAAGTCCTGAGGTGTGAAGGGAGATTTCTTGCCATCTGGTGTTGATCTGGAAAATTTGTGGAGAGACATTCCCAGTGGACTAGGAATCCCTGTTTCTCTTAAGTGCTGTGTGTTGTAGTCATCCTCTGGCTCAGTTTTAATTCTAAAGGGCATAATTTGTTCACTGGAATTTTTTTCCCCTCGGTTGTGCTGATTTTCATCTTTGATTGTGAATTTTGAATTTTTTTCACTTTTACCTTTGTTTGGTGTTCCAAGTAGAAGCTGTAAAACAGTGCGTCTTTCTAAAAGGTTTTCAATTTCTGAGCCAGGAAAGCCAGAATCATGTGGAGTTGATGGGCTGCTGAAAGCTTTTCCATCCTCAAAATGATGAGATTGACTGGTAAGCAGAGGGCTATTAATTCTATCAATTAATCCCACAGTTTTACCATTAGGTGCACTTAATGGTTTTTGCAGTCTTTGCTCATTGGGTGAAGCTGTTTGCATTCCACATTGTGCTAAATTCTGAAGGAGTTTACTTGCGCTAAAAGCAGCATCATTTTGTTCATTTTCATTTGCTAACGAAATAGGATTTTGAAGTGTTTTTTTTCTTGTCAGCTCAATTAAGTGTTTGGATGCTGAATTCATATGTTTTTCTGCTTGAATGCTACTTATGTAAGAGGTGAAAGTATTCTTAGATGGGAAAGGCTGCTGTGTCAGATTTACGGGAGAATCTGGATCTGCACAATTGTTTAACGGTAATGTATTTAATGGAGGGGAGTTATGTAGATGTGTGTTTTCATAAACTTGTCTTTGTGTAAGTAAGTTGAACTTTGCCTTGTCTGCAGGTTTCTGTGGACACTGAAGATTTCCTTCCATCTCAGTAGTTTCTTCTATCTTATGTCCAAGTAGTAATTGTAACAATGTTACCTTCTGGTGTGGCTTTAGTGAAGAATCCAATGATGAGGCTTTGCTTTCTTTATTGATTTCAAGTCCATCGACTTTTGGATCCCAGTTATGAAGCAAGGATTCTGTTAAATTGTCTATGGAAGATGTACGTAGCACCTCTGTCTTGTCTGCACGGTTTTTAAAAGACAAATCTATGGGGGCACAATTCGAATGAGTACTTTCATCATCACTGGTTTCGTCTTCTGTAAAACTAGGATTGTTGTCAGAAAAATCATCTGTGGTTGTTGGGGTTATGCTTTCTTCAAATACCGAAAGTTTCTCTGTGTGTAAATTACTTTTGCTTACACTTGTAGCATTTGGACTTTTGAGGAGATGGAGCAACAAACTGTTGTTTGGTGAAGGTTTTGCGTGTTTTCTTTCTAAATGATTTTTAAAACCTGCTGATCCAAGAGGAGAATGAGGGATACCTACTGGGCTTGGAAAAGGAGAAACATTACCAATATTACCTATACCATTTGAAATAGTTGTTCTTGAAGGACTGTTGAGAGGTGTGGGTACATTTGTTGACAACTGAAAATGATTAATGTCCTTTTCTGAACTCCCTTTTAATCTTGCCATTGCTGCAAGCCTTTCACTTGCTAACTGACTTGCACTGTGTGCATTAACAGCATGCTCTCTTGAGTACTGCTGTAGGTGAGCTTCACTAGAAAGTAGCAATGCTAGCTGGCTGCATGCCACACTTGGTTTAGGAGAGGTAGTAGGGCTAGACCTCTTCTCTACCATACTTGCAACAGCCTGAAGTCTTGCAGCACATGAAACTGGCTCCCCTGCTGCATTTATACTACTTTGTCCAGGATGAGGAGAATCTGCAGTTTTTTCATGCACAGATTTTTTTGCAAAGCCAGTTAGGTTGTTATCAGCTATTTTTTCTTTTGATTTACTTTTGTTTAGCAGAGTTTTAAGATGATTAGAAGCAACACCAAAACACTGGTTACTTTTTTCTTCATTTACAGTCTCCTGGCTGAGAGAGAAGCCATGTTCTCTGAGACTCTGTTTAAGTTGTTGTGATAAAGCAACACTCTGCAGCCTAGAGCTAAAAGACTGAAGCAAAGACGCAAGCAATGTACTATCCTGCTTGCCCTTGGGTGCATTTTCATCCATGCCAGCCAGGAGAGCTTCATTTTTCCCATTTAGGCAAACAACTGAATCAGTTAATCGCCTTCTTTTTGCAGCATTCCAGTCTTCTGAAGACTGCAGTAATCTTGCTTTTTTGAGATGCAACATTCCAGAACCCTGACAAGGGTTGTTGTTGTGAACTGGAGCATTACTTTGGCAGTTGGGAAATATATTTCCAGAGATCTTAAAATTCTCCTCAGATGCTCCACGGCTAACAGAAAGCTTGTCAACTGCAGTTCCCGAACCGCCAGCTGCTTGATGCATTAGTAATCCTTCTAAATAGGTTAAAACAATGGAATCCTGTTGCATCTCAGAGCTAAGCTCTTCTCCATAAGTCATGTTCAACAAACGTATTTGCAGAAGCTATGTTGTTATCTATTTTTAGGACCACTCGATTTCAGGTAAGGTTTATAATGCTAAATATCTACAGTATGCACAATTACAGTGGAGGCAAGTCAGTGCACTATTCCAAACATAATCTTTTCCTAAGATCATTTCCAAAAAAAAAAATGTTTATGTCAAGTTGAATTATGGATGTTGCGGTGGATTCCAATTAAGCTCTCAATGCAACAAAGTCGTTCACAGATGCAGGAAGAGAGACTCCATATTTATTGTAGATCCAGGAGAGAGGCTTGTATGATCTTTATAGAAAGAAAGAGAAAAAGATTATTACTAAATAGAAATTACGTTTTTATCAGCTTTAAGTTAGAATTTAAAAATAGTACAAAAAACAAACAAAACACACTCTTTTGCAGAAAGTAGCACTAAGGATTACCTATAAATCCTATGCACATCCCAACTGATTTAAAAATATTAGTCGCTTATAGCTGGGATCACAATGAGTGGATACTTAACTGCTATTAAACACAAATGCAAATTATTTAAAGTATAGGAACAGCTGTTCCCTAAGGAGTAAGGGAAAGGTAAATAAGAGAGTGAGCACTTGCTTACTAGTTACATGGTAACTATAGTGGTTTTCACAGCAACTAGTTATTATGAGTCTCAGGATATCCGTAGTGATTTTCCAGTAAAATGAGGTCCGGGAAGTCCTGTAACTCCCTCTGCAATTCCATCCATCTGTAGAACACTCTACACCTGGTTGCTTGTTAGCAGGCTGTGAATGTTTTGATCAAAGTCATACTTGGATTATTTCTCCCAGGGCGAAATTTCTAAAAAGCGAAATTTAAATTACCGCACGAATGGAAATCGATCGAAATTCCACACATGCGATCGGAAAAAATTCTGTACGTGCGGTAAAAATTCCGCATTTAATAAATTTCGCCCTCCAGTGTTTAAAAATTGATGGGAAGCAAACTTTTGTGTCGTCAGCCTAGTTTTTTTCTTAATCAAGGTTTCTTTTAACCAGAGCTGGTCTTAAGCATTTGCCAATATATGGCATGTCACTTTTATCTGTGCTGAATTTTTCCAAGTCTAATTTACTATAAACCACTTCTCCTTAAAGTGCACCTGTCACCTCAAAACTAATATTAATTTAGGTTCTACTAATGAACTAAATGTTTTTGTAACTATATATATGTATTAAAAAAAAAAAAGAAAAAAAAAAAAAGTACCTTTAAACAGCATTTCTCTCTGTCATCTTCTCGTCAGCCTGTCTTCTCTTTCCTGAGTGTCAGGTGGGCAGGTCAAAATGATAATTAACATTATAGTTCCTCCAATCAGATCCCTTAAATCACGATCTAGCAGGGATCTGACTGAAGGAGCAATGTCAACCTTCATTTCGCCCTGCCCACCGGACCCAAGGAAGAAAAGGCAGGCTTACAGGAAAGATGTCAGATTATATATATATATATATATATATATATATATAAACAAAAGCAAAAAAGTTGGCACACACTCCTGGGTCTAGAAATTAGTTAAAACAAACAAAAATGTATTAATTCATGGTTAAAAACATATATGAATGTAAAACGTATGCAGCTCACATGCCCCCCCCCCTTGGGCCTTGATCACAGCCGTTCAGAGGCAAAAAAGAATATATATATATTTACAGAATGTTTATTTCATTAGTGCAACCTAAATTAGTATTTGATTTGTGTTTTGAGATGACAGGTGCACTTTAAACAAACAACTGAAATGCATTTGAATAAATGATTCACTAGAAAAATAAAAGTTTAGGGGCTATAACCCAGTTCTAATACATTACAAACTTGCTACTACAAACTGCCAAAAAAGAATAAGCTTTGAGGGTTTTTTTTTTGGTTTTTTTAATCTGACTCCAGAGGTTTAGGTTAAAAAAACCTCCCTGAGATAAATAATATAAACCCACTGTATACAGCTAAGCAGTCAAGGTCAGATACCACTGAGCACTATTACAAAAAGGACAGACAACTGGCATTTAATCCTGTCTCCTGGGATTTAAAGTACACTTAACATGTACATACACTATCTAGGCATACTGTACATTGTGATTCAAATGTTTAGCAAGCACAGGAGTAAACTATTTAGCCTGGTGTGGCATCACTGACAAAAAAAAACATGCGTGTCAAATAACTACATTTAAATAACACTGAATATACAAAAAATAAATAAATCATTTTTTATAAGTTTAAGAGAAAAAAATGCTTTATTTTCTTAAAAATGTTAAGTTCAGCATACAATTTTATTCTGCCTTAATTATCTACATATATACCTGCAGTACAATGATTGGAATCCATCCTACTGTTCTGCCAAGGTAACAGAAAAATTATTATATGCACACTTCAATAAAAGCATGACCTTCAGCATCCAAGTTATCGCTAAATATGGTGGAATGATTGCTTTTCATACTGCAATGACGGGAATCCACAAACACATTTTAGAGGCAAGTCATCATGTTTGCTATGAATGTAATAAATACATATGAATATCCATAAAACTTATGAGGCATTGATCACTGATGCAAGTTATCATTCACAGAACTTAGCGTATTGTGACCTCCCCTGTAACACCGCTGCTCTTGACAAAATTGCCCACAATCCTGCTGAGATGTGCAGCACAAAATCCAGCCAAGCGTGTTACAAAGTAGATGCTCGGCATTGAACACAAGGTCTGTTCAGACTAGAAAAGATGTTTATATGCCGAGTAAAAAAAACAGTGTCTCTAAAAATGATACAACCCATTACTGTTTAACAAGGCATGCCGTTATCATGCCCATTCAGGTTTCACACACATACTATTAACACCGGTTAGGCACTGGACCGATTCATAAATCTAAACTAAGGGCAAAGGAAGAAAGCTAAGTTTGGCTCCATTTAGTGTGTTTTGTCACAATTTTTAATTAAGCACAACTCATCCAATTAGAATTATGGAAAATCTTCTGTGCCAATATTTACAGTCTTTAAAAAGATATGATGCACTGGGGCTTATTATCCCACATTAAGCAAAGCTGGAGTAATCTCACATACCTTCAAAATGGAGTAGATAGAGCAGATTTATATGCACCGACATTAAACATTCCTCGCTACAAAGATACTATATAATACAACAATATCTTTACCTTTAATCCACTCCCATTGTTTTAAATGGTGCTCTACATAAAACATATACAGAAAGTATGCCTAAGAGCCTAATTTTTAAAGGATATCATACTTTATAAGCACAATTTTGAATTTTCAGAAGCACAGAATGAATATATCGTAACGATCAATGAATCTGAGGCATTTACTTTTTTGATGTTACTGGTTCTTTTAAACCACTGAACTTTTAAAAAAGAACACAGCAACATTCAAGCCTGTGTAAACAATTAAACTGAACAAGAAACGGGGAAATTAAATTATGGCTTGGTTTATAAGGTAATGAGGTCGACATGATGATTCATCATTTTCTAATAGAAAAAACGTCAATAGCCATGGCACATTAAACCTTTTGCACCACTACGGATGTCCATTTTCTGGTTTTGACTTATCATTTCTGTCTGTATGGAGACTATTCACATTTGATGATCCTTCATCTTTAACATAACATAAATGCTGTTATCATTGCCTTCCTTCTGCATTAAGAAATTTTAAATACCTATTGCCTACTTTAGTTTATAAGCATGGAAAAACACCACTTTAACAATTTAAAAGAGACAAAAAAGGTCAAGTTGCCCTGACAAAGTTAATTTTCATATATACAGTGGGGAAAAAAAGTATTTAGTCATTCACCAATAGTGCAAGTTCCACCACTTA
>WMED01007884.1:0-17037 GCA_019650415.1 Pipa parva | reverse complement strand
AGTCAGATCAGTGATATCGACATCAAACTAAATTGTTACGGAACTCTACTGAAAACACAACAAGTTGTGTTGGTTATAACACATCGATATTAGTCTATTACGATACGGCCAGTTGAATCGGAAAAGTCCAACGATCAAGGATATAACTGGGAAAAAGTGCTAAAAATGAGTTGTAATGGATTAAATAGGTCAAAATGCCCTTATAAATGTCTCCCTTGGAGTATAAAGTAAAAATGAAAGTCATCATCAGTTCTAGTAATTGGATATGGAATTTATTTCCCCTGCTGTTATTTATGAGGGTATTAAAAGTCACCAGGAATGAATAGAGGTGTGCAAGATTGCTTCTATACTGATCCTAGTAGAGACTTCTAACATATCTTAAGATTAGGAAGAGCTGCATTATCTATCATAATACATTTTTACAGCCAAGGTCACACGTTATGTATAGAACGGTGGTTTTTTTAAGTACATGACCACGAGTATATTTATTAGTCATTATTAAAGCCCTCGAACAGCGGTCCTCTGCTTTTATACAGATCCTGGGAATTTCTGGTGACTGCTCATATCTTTTTTTTCTTATTGTAACTAATCTTATTAATCCTGCTTTCTAGATGCTAGGAGTTATTAGATAGAGGTAAGCATTATTATTGCACCTCTACGAGATATTGTTAGAACTTTTAACACTGTGACATCACAACTGTAAGACTAGCAATATATTGAAACGTTAATATTTAACATACTTTTAATTCTGATATGCTTTTTTTATCGTAAATGTGAAGATAGGAATGAATAATAATATATTTCTTATTTAAAGCGCTCTTTTGACTGTTCTGCTTGAACCGGCATGAGTGAAACCTTACATTTCCATAAAGTGCGTGATTCAAAACACAAAACCTTGTTTTCCGCATTAATATTTCTCTGTATCACAAAAAAGTGTCATCGTCTACATAACTGTAGGCCACTGTTTTGAGATGTTCAGTAAAGGGAATGCAAGTCAAGTCAATATCCTTTATACTTGGAAAGGTTCATGTCTTCCAGAAACTAAAAAGCTTTAAACATCTACTAGTGTGAACCACTCTCTGTTGATTTGTTAGTCTAATGGAAGGCGGCATTTGCTTGTCATGAAACATCTATAAGGTTATCCCAACTACATACAGTAACGCAAGACAACGCATCAATAAATAACATCTATTACCTACCGTTGAAAAATAATTTGATTTTTCATATTTTTTTTTTGTTTACATTTCTGTACAAGTCAGTACATTGCTAAGCTTTAAATTACCAACGTATATAATTATAGATTACTTCATCAGGCTAATTGCAGTCATCAGATAGAGAGAGAGAAACGCAATGTAACAGAATAAGCGCCAAGCCTCAACAGCAAGGACATATTAATAAATAAATGCAATTCCCCTCTCTTTACTGCAAAACTATAAAAACTATTCTATATTTTTTACTCCTAAAATTTCCCATATTCTAAGGGCAGGTAGATCCACCGCCCACATTGTATCAGTCATCCACTTATAGCTTAGAGGAACTAATTGAAATTTTATAATACCTAAAATGAAATGCTGACTTGTGTCCATTTATATGTAATAATTAGGCAAAAGGCCATACTTTGACTATGAACTTAAGGACTTGATGATATGGCAAAGTATAGTGACCCCTGCAGGCTGTATGGTCCACAAGAAAAGGACGCTTGTTGAATGGCCTTTCTAATTTTTTCATTTGAGTAGGTCAGATCTTCATAATAAATCAATTTGCAACTGTAGCTTTTAGAAATGCGCTATAAGTCTTTGTGGGAAAGGCTTCGAGCCAAAAGTTATGCTGTGCCATCTCCTTCTGTCTTCTTTTAATTTCATTTTCTTTTTGAGATTTGTCTTCTGCATTTTTTTAAGAAATCCACAAGGAATTGGCAGCAGTGATGTCACAACATGTCTGAAAACGTTTAAGAAAGTATGCAGTTTGTACTCCAAGATATGTTGGATTTTTCTCTAACGAAGGGAGTACCAAGGGTTTTCTAGACTCTACACATTGGAATGGACAGGTCTGTAAAATTTGCCCTTCCCCATCTTATATTTATGAATAAATAAATATGTATATATACATATATGTACACAAAATGGCAGTCTTGCCTGTTCTTTATATTGACATATTTGTTTCTCATTTCTTTTTAATCATTAGTCATCTCTTGATTCTTGACTTGGCACGTTCGATTTCTTTGATGTTCATCTCTTGATTCCGCAGTAGCCAGCAAATGGTGCACTGTCTACTCTAGGATTTTGCAACAGAAGCAGAACTTTTTAAATTACTTTGAATATAGACTGAACGGATTCACTGAAATCAACACAGAACAATGTAGAGGGGCCCCAATAAAATGCATGATTGAAAAAATATATATCTATATTCAATTTCCTTCATCAAAAAATCCAGTTCTGCGAAAGCAATGGAGAGGTTTGTCACTTTATCCTAGAAACTATATATTTAGGTCTGATTACTGATTAAAGTCAGTGGTCCTCTGTTTCTCAAAGATGCTTCATACAAGTGCAAGGTGGTTCAGATAGATGAATCAAGTGCAATACCAGTTACTGACACGTCTATCTATTAAAATCAAATTGCTATAAGTCATTTAAGTGGTTTTATGAAAATTGAATTTTGTTTAAAATTTAAGGCAGGGGTCGGTAAACTAAGAAGAGGAGGAAGCCATTTCGCTCCCTCCTCCAGAGGCTCAAAAATGTTTCAAGCCACAAAAGGGGAGGAGCGTATTCTCCTAGTCACATGACCTGCTGACGTCCAATCAGAAGAAGTGTCATTGGTCATGGACAGGACTAGGGATATGTGCTCCGAGCCACAAGAAGGCGGCTAAAGAGCTGCAATGTGACTCGCGAGCTGCACTTTGCCGACCCCTGGTTTAAAGAACTATGAGTGAAGTTCAGATGTATAACTGCATTAGTCTAAACAGATCAAGTCTCCATGTTCTTTAATGGGAGACCATCTCTTTGTAAACTGCAAATCCCAGTAATTTCAGTGAATGAAATGTGTGGAATTTGTAGTATGAGTTCGATAAATATCTGGGGATCAAACAGTTCTTTATGCTTGTCCCATCAATGTAGACAAAATCTCTTATTCTTTTGAAGTCAGTAGGATTCCTTATTCAAGAGGTGCTAAAAATATTTGGTAACAGATCTTCTTTATGTATTGTGCGCAATTTAGTATTTTGTTTTTAAATACTTAAAATCTTTTTTTTTTAATAAACAGCATTTGACTTTGTTTTAAATTCAAGAAATTAAATAATTAGGCTGGTCTAAATCTTGAGCTTGTTCTATATTCACTTTTGTGCTTTTTTTAAGAATATTTTACAAATATGTTAAAATAGAACTATAAAACTGTGCCATCTTTTGAAGGAATGTATGTCTTTTTTTCCCCATATGGTGGTGAGTTTGGACATCGTCGATGCTACTTAAATCCCCAGTGCAGTTACAATTCAGAATAAGTGGCAAATGATAATTGCATTCCAAAAATCGGAATATTTATTATATTGCATATAGACTCAATAGATTTAGGTTTGGCCCACTCCACTATTAAAGAACGTTTAAAGTGCAATGCTGCCATATAATATGTAGAGCCGATATCCAGAACTTTATTTGGCTACTCTAGAAAAGAAAACCTTTAGGAACAAATATATAACTATTGGAGGCCAATGCACAAAAACAAGACTATCAATGGTCTACATTATGGTCTATGTAATAAGCCTAGTAAGATTCAGACTAAGGGCGAAAGTTATTCATCTCGGAAAGGCTGCTCTGGGTCTTTCCGAGTTGACCGAGAGAAATCTCGCATCGTTCTCTCGAGATTTCTTTTGAAATTGAGTTTTTCTATCCAGATTTTCTAACCAAATTTTGGTGGAAAAGTAGCCGTGCTACTAATATAAAGCATGGCTAGTACCTTTCCATCATAAACAATTTTGAAAAATCGAGACCGAAAATCTCAATCTCAAAAAATCTCTCGAGATTTCTCTCGGTAAACTCAGAAAGACCCAGAGCGGCCTTTCCGAGATTAATACATTTTCGCCCTTTGACTTATTCCCATTTTCTCACTTATCAAGCTACTGTTTACTAACGTTTATGTATTCTATAATGGGTAACGAAATATTTTTAAACCAACATATATGCATGCCTAGTTCATAGTAACCATATTTGCAATCAATGCCTTATCTGCCTTTTATCTCGTCATTGTTTAGAACATTGCTTTCTATTGCAGGGTTGAGAGAGAATTCTTGTTGTGTAGACCTGCACTATTCCCCAGTCAGCTTTCTTATTGAGAGTTATAGAAGCCAAGTTTCAGACGCGCCCCCTTTCTTTTCTTACACAACAATCTGAAGCTACCCCAACACACAAATTATCCCTTGAAAAAGAGACTTCCCTGGCAAAGAATAGTGCAAACGATTCCAGTGCTCTGGTTCCTTGAAAACATTTTCTCTACGACTCACACACTTTATCTGAACACAATTTCTGGGGAGACGAGGAGATGGTTGTAGGGAGGGGGTCCCACAAGAAAGACAGAAAAAAAGAAATTTTTTTTCACAGTGTCTACAAATCTAACTATTAGTACATGGACATATTTTCACTGAAGTACTTGACCTCGTGTTTCTGGTAGTTTGAGGGCTAGAAAGCTACCGAGTGCCAATGCTGCGGAAGCCAACAAGATGGGCACAGCTTTGGCCACCCCAACAAAAGAAGTAAAAATGCTAATTCCCAGAACTGCTGCTAGTTTGCACAGAGCATTCAGGAATCCAAATGCCGTTGTCCTGTAAAGAGACAAAAGATTATTATTATTATTACTGCATAATTTTATAGTGCTGACATCTTCCGCTGCACTTTACAGAGATTAATCATTCACTTTAGTCCCATTGAGCTTGCAATCTAGTTTCCCTATACAGTCACAGAAGCATACAGACAGACGGACAGACACAGATTAGGGTCAATTTAATCATACTTCAGTCAACCTAATATGTTTTGGATTATGGGAGAAAACCCATATAAATGTAGTAAGAATATAGAAACTCCACTCGGATGATGTCCAGGGTGGAGTCAAACCCAGGACCAAGCGTTGCAAGGCAGCAATACTGAATTTATGCACAGTCTTATGTACATATTAGATATAGCTAATGTGGTAGAATATAATTGCAAGGTAGAATGAAATGTTTAATCAAGTTTTTTGTTCAAATGCATTTTACCCAGACAGAAATGTATTATTTTTTCCAGTTCTGATTGTAAGCTCTTAGGATCAGGGCCCTGTGACTTTTTGTCTTGGTTTGTTTAGGTTGTTTTAGTTTCAAACTTCCCAATTATACTGTGTATCATTGTAATAAGTATTGGCACTTAAAGGAACAGTCTGGCCAAAAAATTTTGAAAAATACATTTGTTCATTGATGCCAATTAACACATTTTGGTAAATAGAATTTATTTAAAAATTTTTTAAAATAGTTAAAATTCTTACCTGTAAAGAAGTCCTATACAGCACTTCCGTGATGCCTAGCCCAGGCTCCGACACTGCCGGCGACTCTACGGTGTCCAGATCAGGCGATCCCTCTCAGGAGCGCATTCCTCTCCAGCCGCACTCCTAGTGAAGCCCCGCATCGCCACTTCCTAGAAGTCACATGGGAGAGTGTGCATGTGATCAATGCATCCTCCCTGGATAACGTGCATGCTCTCACATGTGACTTCTAGGAAATGCCGATGCGGGGCTTCACTAGGAGTTCGGCTGGAGAGGACTGCGCTCCTGAGAGGGATCGGCTTATCTGGACACCATAGAGTTGCCAGCTGTGTCTGAAGATGGAGTCTGCAACAAGGAATTGCTGTATAGCACTTCTTTACAGGTAAGAATTTTAACTTTTTAAAAACATTTTAAACTAAATCATATTTACTAAAATGTGTTCATTAGCATAAATAAACAAATATTTTTGTTTTTTATTTTTGGCCGGACTGTTCCTTTAATAAATAAATGTAATCATAAATAAAGAAATGATCTTGAACAAAGATGACTGTGTTACCACGGGCAGTTTAGTAATACCATGTTTTTACTCTGTTTCCAAACATTCTGAAGATGTAGCTTTATTATTGTCACTAAGTATGTATCTGGGAACAGCACAGTAAATCCTGAATACAACCCTTAAGTTTTTAGGATCTTGACAAATGAGCACAGACTGCATCTTCGGGGGACTTTCTTTGGCTCAAAGAATCAAAATTAATGCAAAGTCTCAAGAACACAATAGTATATTGAATATTGTTTTTAACTCAGCTAGTTCAGCCTCGCTTGTTATACAACAACCTTACTACTTCACTCACGCCTCAACCCTTTGACAAGTGGCAGCTTTCAGTGGTTACTCTGCCTCAACCATTGACCCCAACAGAAAACCAATAAACCAACGTATACTAATTTGCCAGCAATTAAAAAGAGAATCTACTGAAGTCCCACTTTGAGAAGAACTTAGAAGTTCTGGTCTAGAAAACCCTGGATGAATCTTTCCATGAGCTACTTGTATTGGGTAATGATGCAACATTTTATTTCTTTTACTCTTTGACTCTGATATTTCCAAATTTCTTTTACTTCTGCTGCTCTCTGGGAATAGGTTGCTTGATCATTTCATTATTTATAATTTGAGCTTTTTTCCCACTTTGAAGTTAAAAAGGAAGTACTTTGAAACCTATCGATGTTTCCCAACACAAATGTGTGATGTCATTTCCTGTAAACTAGGGCATTAGAGTTTTATAAAAGGTACATGAGTTTTGTTCTTTTTGCCACAATCCCTTGAAGATGTGAAAATCTTATATACAATGATGGTAGATTGCAGATGACCGTTATTGCATTTTCCATGTGTTGGCATATTTAATTCCTAATCAAATTATTGTAGGATGGGGAAAGGCATTGAGCCATAGTATAAAACTGGTATCATTTTGCTTTGGACAACTGAACTGAGGCTTGGTTCTGTACCTTTTGTCAGAAGGATATAGCTCCACTGTGAGGACATCCAGTGCATTCCAAGATGCAATACTGACTCCTCCAAAAAGGCAGAGCAAGGCAATCATGGCGGACTCACTGTTCCCAAAGAACAGGAAGAAGCAGCTTACACAAGACATCACACTGGAGCCAGCTAAAGAAGGAAAATAGTTGAATTCATGAAGATGACTTATATGCTTTACATCACCTGTAGAAACTTTTATACTTTGCCAACAAAAACATTTGTACTAATCAGTGCTGGGACAAGATTTAATGGCGCCCTAGGCAAAAATGCAAGAATGCAAGCCCACCACCAGTCTCTACCCCATTGTGCCCCTCACAGTACAGAAGTTTCCCCCATAATGCCCCATACAGTGCATCAGTTCCCCCATATAGTACCCCATACACTTCAGAAGTACCCCCATATAGTACCTCATACAGTACATCAGCTCCCCAATATAGTTCCCCTCACAGTACAGCAGTTTTCCCCATAATGCCCCACACAATGCAGCAGTACCCCATTATAGTACCTCATACAGTGCAGCAGTACCACCATATAGTGCCCTACAGCACAACAGGTAAACATGTGTAAGGTAGTGGGCACAGTAACATTTTTTACCTTCTTTCTACCCCATGCTGTTCTGATGCAACCCCCCCTTTCCTCATACTGTGCTACTTCCAACACCCCCCCTATTTCCTCATACTGTGCTACTTCCAACACCCCCTATCCCCATAATGAGCTGCCCCTAACCCCCCCTTTCACATATTCAGCTACCCCATCCCATGCTGTGTTTCCCAACCCTCCCTTTCCCCATAATACCTTTCGCTAAAGCAGTCTTTAAAAAAGGAGAGTGGAGGAAGGGGCACTCCCCAAGACAGCCTGTGCTGCCTACCCCTAGTCCTGGCCCTTTGATACATTCATCTATTAATGTACCTGCACCAAATCTGTCTTGTGATGCCCAACCTCATTAGAGATATTTCAGATGCCAGCCTCCATTAAACAAAGTAATGGGTGTTGCCTTTTTCTACATCTGATCAGGTTCAGCTGGAAATCTGTGAGCTAAGCTTCAGGTTGTACTTGAAATCTCAGCCTTGCAATATAATTATAAACTGCAAGTTCACTTTAAATGAACTTACCCAGCATTCGGAGACGCCCGATTTTGTCCATCAGCAAAGCAGACACAATGTTTCCAGGAAGAACTGCCAAGGTGCCCAAGAAGCTCACAAAATAGATCATGTAGGCGTTGTTGATGTCATCGCTAAAGTCCAGCTGGCAACCCTCCTTACTGTGCAGGAACGTGCTGTTTGTGAACTTGCTGTTGATAAACTTGTAGTCAAACAAGTCTGCAAATCCAAATAAAGGTCTTAAGTAAAATTAAACACGTCGGAGAAATCATTTGTGCTGAGTAAACCCAATCAATAGCAGGGAAATTCCAGAACATATGCTGCTCTTTAAGAGAATGTACTAGTAGATTTTCTTTTTTTTTTTAAGGTACCGCTACATCAGACTGATGTTTTTTCTGTAGACTCAAGGAGAAATCATTTTATATGAAAGGTCAATATCGTATAGACTGACCAAGAAATAAATAATCGAAAAACAGTATTTCCGGGGGAAATCATTTCCCAAAAGTATAACATTTTTGCTATAAACACAAGTTCAGCTTTCAGGATTTAAGGGGGTTATTGGCTAAAGCGAGAATTCAACTGTCAGATTCTGAAACAGCGGATTCCCATAGCAAATCTGGGACCGCAACAATTTTAAAGTGGCAGCCACGGCAATATTCCCATAGTAAAGTCACAACTGCAACAGTAGCAGTCTTTCGCGACTGTCTTTAGCTGGCGAATTCACACCATTACGCTACAATTCAGACAGTAAATACATGCTTATACAACAGATCAGAGATCACCGGATGAAAGATTTTGGATTACTAAAATATCAATAATTGGGGGAAGGGGTGTCTGGACAGTGTTCAAAGCAATGCGAGTTTTAGGCATGGGACCCCAGGTATAAATTTTGCTCCAAGGTCCACTTGCTTACATCACTGAAATTGCTTTATACGAACATATTCTGATATTTTACTGTATATTGAAACGTGTTATGAAAATGTTAAAAATAACAGTAAGGTTGTAATCTACTGTATACAGCTCAAACTGCTTGCTTGAAAGTCGATTGGAACATACTATAGGCGAAATTTTTCACAGTGGATGAACAAATATGTTTAGATTCTGTTTCATTTTAAGTAACTGCAGCTTCCTTTAATACAGCGGTTCTCAACCTAGTTGAGACCGCGACCCCCCTGGGCTGACGTTACGTGTGACTTATCGAGCCTGATGTCATTGCGTGGCATGTCACGTTATGACGTTTGGGCGAAACGTCATCACGTATGCGTGTCACTTGGTGACATCGGGCCCAAATGTCCTCACTTGACAACCGACGTGATGACGTTGGGCTCGACACGTCACCATGCACCCTTTATATGCATATATAAAGGGACCTGCAGTCTCTTCCGGCTTCAACAGCGTTTGTGACCCCTGTGAGAGCGTCGTTCGACCCCCAAAGGGATCGTGACCCACAGGTTGAGAATCGCTGCTTTAATACATTTTTTTTATTGTGAGCTCTGGTACCATAACCTTCTGTGAGTTCTACAACTCAATATATTAACCACCTACTCAAAGCTTCCTGGTCTGTTGCTGTTATGGTTGTGACAGGGAGAAGGAGTGATGTACTTATCCAGCTGACACTGCCCCTTTAAGATGGATACTCGGGCTGAACCCCGGGGCTATAGTAGTGTAATCACCCCAGCTGGTCTCCCCTGGTCTAGCAGCGCCAGTATACAGGCTAGGATAGGAGACCCAACTGCTGCAGATAATAATTGCGAGTAGTGTCAGTTCCAAACTCTCGCCCGCACTAGGGGCTCATCCCAGCTGACCAATGGGAACCAAGGAATCTCAAACAAATCTGAACAGGTTTCCCAAACAAACAGTCAAAACAAATGGTGCCGGCGGGCAGGGAGACTGAGACACACAAACGATGGAGCAAGCAGAGACTGGGTAACCAAACACTGACCAAAGCGTCACAACAAAAGGATTAGGCAGATAGGAAAAACTGATATACCGATGCCAAAAGTCTATAATCAGGAAATCTCACTGACTAGATAAGAATGGCTAACTCTCACTAAGCTCAAACCAAAATACTTTGGCGTGTGAGAGGGGGTGGGGAAGTCTTTTAAGCACTAGTATCGAATCTGAAGGGCTCAGATCCCCAAAGCATCCTTAACCCCTTCAGACATTCAGACACTTAGAGTGGGATAGACGTTACCTGTGTTGTAGAACATGGTTCTAATGAAACTACAGTTTTTGAAGAAACTGTTGCTGGAGGTGATATCTTCAAAGTAGCAATCGGTGAACAAGGAATCCTCAAATGTAACTGATTTCAGCTTGAGGCCAATAAATCTGTCAGGAACAGAAAGGAAATAGTAATTCTTTATAATCAACCAAGATATTGCACCTTCAAACTGATAAACAGAAAGTTCTCATTTGGAACCTCCAAAATATTTAAATAGACCTTACCGGACTAGGCCACCGTCATCTAACCATTATTCTATGCCAGGTGCATTACAGAGATATTGTCACTGTTTCAAGGGATAGGACAAATGGATGGTATGGCCCCTGAAATGTTGCTAATCTTTTTTTGTTTAAGGGGTTGGCTTTACTTTTTCCTTTATTGATGCCTTCATTTCTGAGATTAAATTTGACTTTGTGCCACAAGATTGCGCTCTTACTTGTCATTGTGGTATTCTCCTTTCTTGTGAACTTGGTTTTCAAGAGTGAAGTTGAAGTTAAAGTTGTTCACCGACTCGTTGTGAAAGAACTTGGTGCGTGAGGCATAGTCAATGTTCTGCAGATGTTTGATCATATCCGGAAACCAGACGGTCAACCCATAGTAACTAAGAAGAGGGACATATGGTTATATGTTTTCATCCTCAGCATGCTATGAGTTGAAGGAGCAGCCATATTTGATCCACAGTGTCAAAGCACTATGGGAGTTTTAGTTCTGCATAGTGTTACAACATTTGCAGTCTTCACCTCCCAACGTTAAGTTTATCTTTCCTCTTTTGGATGCTAAATATATACAGTGATACATTTCAAAAATATGCATTTAACATAGGATAGAAAGAATAAATAGGGTTTTCTCCAATTACCTTCAAACCAATGGACATATGAAGTTTTGGTGCCGGATGCTGACTCCGGTTGTTTAATATATACAACCATAAACCAGAGGTGACTTATATCTGTTTTAAAAGCATGGGTACAGAAAACCTAGCTAATCTTTATTCATTTAAACTAGAGACATATAACATCCGTATGCTGCAGCACTGATTAGTGATTAGTTCAGCTGAAGACTGCGAGGCTTTTTAAGCAGTAATGTACCATGCATATAATGAATCAGCAACGGGGATTTTAATATTTTTCTAGTTTAAAGGGGAAACCTTTTGAACATCCCTTTTAAAACTGGAAAAACCATTAAATACACATGTTGTTTTTTAAAGGCAAAATAGTTATTGGTTTTGTAGCCATTAAAGCAAAGACAAAGAAGGTGAGAAATAGGGACATAAATAACAAAATACAATATACTCAAACAGTAAAAATACTGAAAGAAAAACAAAGCAGCGCTGTGATGCAAAACTAAATAATAAAAAGTCCAAAATCAAGTCCAAAATGCTATGCAGCCTCTTCACATGGATGTGGTCCTTGAACACCCACAGAATGATGCTAAATTCACATATAAGAAAACTAAGAAGAAGCGCACAAGATTGCACTAAAATAGTGCTTTAAACTGTGTGACAATATCATAAATAGTAAAGGAGACATTCTAAAAGAGTGTGTCCACAAAGTGATATAATGATGAGCGAATCAATCCAATCAATATGTGCTAAAAACGTGATAAACCAGGTGACACTGTACAAACTATATGCTCCCCAGATGTGAGGTTCAATGCCTTTTATTTTATACATCTAGTGAAACAGTAGTTTACAGAACATCACTCCAGGCAATGTTTTAAACAAACTTCTACACCACCACAACCTGTCCACCATCTCCTGCCTACTGTTTCTCCTGCAACTAACCGAACTAATTTCCTACAGTAATATTGGGTAAGGCTGATGCTCGCACATATATAATATACAGCCATAGTATTTCTGGGATAGTTGTCAGTCTCTGGGCTTATTCATTGTAGTGTCTTTGCATCACTTTGGGTCATTACGTCCAATAGTCGCAAATTCACTACTCCTTATTCAGTGAGGGGTGGATACCCTTAAAGAAGAAGCGAATGACTTCAGACACAGTTTCTTTCACAGTGCGGAGTGGTCACTTGGATAGTATTAGCCCTGCCCTCAACTTCCTAATTCAGCACTTTGACTTAACAGACTAGTGAATTTGACACAGTTCACCCTTGCCGGATTCACTACTTAACAGATTCTGACACTTGATGAACAGCCTAATTACCTGTGCACGCAAGGTGATGTTCCATGGGTCCGCAACCGCAGCAATGGGGGTTATTCACTAAGGTGCAAATTCGACTGTCAAATTCACAAACCGCAGATTCCCATAGCAAATCCACTACTATTTCCCCATTTTAAAGTCGCGACAATTTTTTAATGTTGAGATTGTAACAATCTCAACAATCCCCTCCTCCATAAGATTCACTCCTAGACAAAAACAATGTTTGGTCCTCTTTTAAATAATCACACCATTTAGTTTTCCTTTAAACAATCCTCACAGCAGTCAGGACACATTAAGGGGGATTCACCAACCGGAGATCATTTTACATTCCCATTATTTTTATTGTTCCCAGCTTTGACCATCATGCTATCATTTCATTAGTAACCAGCGGCTGCTATTTTAATGTGCGACTGTTAAACACCAGACGG
The DNA here is from genome assembly GCA_019650415.1 of Pipa parva. Taxonomy (NCBI): domain Eukaryota; kingdom Metazoa; phylum Chordata; class Amphibia; order Anura; family Pipidae; genus Pipa; species Pipa parva. Next base: position 4,108 of record WMED01007884.1, on the reverse strand, counting down.
TAACTGGAAATGTGGCATTTTAATTATTTACTGACAGTTTGAATTAACAGTTATTGGGGGGGGGGGTCTATTCAGAAGTCTCGGTTGTGATTAGGAAATACAGACATTACCCGGTGCTTGCAGTGAATCTGGCATTTAACCAGATTGCAATTTAAAAGTCAGGACGTCATCTGTCTGCTCAATTGGTTCCTGTGCAACAGAATTCCCTAGTACGTAAAGGCTTTGTTTAATTCATTAGAACATTATCCAATCAAATACATTTCTCCAATTCTGAGGCTAATGAATAAAATATTTGGTCACGAATGTAGGTGCTAATGTATAGAATACTGTACATAAAGTGTTTGGCATGGAATATAGGTGCTAGTATATACAGTATAATACTGTATATAAAATATTTGGTAATGAATGTAGGTGTCTTTACATTAATACATTTTTTTAACTTGAAATTTATGGATAACAATAAGGTATGGTCTTTTAACAAAGGTCCCCATCCAGAACACCTTCCCTTGTGTTAAAGTGTTAAAGCTGTCTTCTAGTGAACTCCTAGTCAAGTCTCAGAAAGAGGACTTTATTAGTAGAAATTTGCTTTCGGCATTCCACCCCCCCATGTTATTTATAGAAGGATAAGTACTATAGGATGCAATCCCTTGGGAATTGTTAAATTCACATGGCTCTGCAGCTGTAATTGTCTGTGTTTTGGGGAGTAGGGGCAGAATTGAAAAACATGGATGTCTAAAAGGGCTTGTTGTACCAGGGGACTGAAGATACCAGGCAACTGATCTAATAACTCTGGGGAAGCAATTGTGTTCTCCCCATTGTAGATAAAGAATCCACGTCATTCCTCTTCCTCAATGAAAAGGTCCATTCAGGTGCTTTAAAGAAAGGTACTTTAAATATCTTGTATGCTGATGTGCTTACTAAATAAATAGCAAATAACTTTTCTTTTAATACAGAGAATTCCTGTACCTATTAAGTGAATAGGTGACCCACTAGAACCCATAAAATTCAAGCAATGCCAATACAAATATTTCCTTGTCCAAGAGAGACATTGTTTATTTCTTCTTTCTGGTCTAACTAGGGAAAGCTGCTATCCTAGTATCCCAGAGGGCATGGTCACTAGGAAGAGCAGCAAAGTGACAGCAAGAGAGGAGGAGCACACCTACATCAGGGAAAAAGCGCTCGTGAGCTCTCTTTCAATGTAGGCCGCAGATCCGACTTGAAAACTGTCTGTTTGCCCTCTCTGGCACACGTGCCATAGGTTCGCCATTGTTGATCTAGGGCAGGGATGGCGAACCTATGGCACACATGCCAGAGAGGGCACGCAGAGCCCTCTCTGTTGGCACGCGAACCGTCGCCATACCCTGCCTTCAGTACAGGCCGCGGACCTGATCTGAAAGTTTTCAGGCCGGATCCGTGGCCTGCACTGAAGAAGCGCACATGAGCAGGGGAGTTCTCTTCCCCCCGATGTGTGTGTGCTCCTCCCCCGGCGCTGGCATGATGACGTCACTCACCAGCGCCAGCACTTCAGGGAAAGCCCTCATGGGTGACGTCACCTTTTTGGCACTCTGTGCCAAAAAGGTTCGCCACCCCTGATCTAGGGGGTCATTACCTCAGCTTTTAAACAACACCATCACAAAGACTTTACAGCGCCTCATTCTTTTACAGTTACACGTGTTAGATTACTGTAGGGAGGGATAATAGTTATTTGGTGATATATTTTCTCCTTCCTACCTCGGGATGGATGGATTGATAGAAGGAAAGATTGCTCCCCGCTGTGGAGTTGCTATAACAATACACTGGATAAACAGGGGAATGTACCCCTTTTAATATCACCATTGAGCCAAATGCTTGCAGAAAAAGACTAAGACTACATAATGATATCCCACAGATTCAGTAATTACTGCATTAGACAGGTCCATTTGATATCTGTTACAAGAGCAGAATTACTCCACGGTTCCACAATTATTTGATAGTTACATCTGTGAGAGAAAATCGTTCCCTGGAGATACATTTTTTACTTTCCTATTCCCGGAAAAAGGAATGAAAAGAAGGATAGAAAGGATGAAAGGATGGATGCACAGAAGAGAGGAAAGACCGTTACGTAAAGGACAAGGAAACTTAATGTGTTATCATCCATTAGAGACCAAACGTAACCTCTCTCCTTGATGAATACCAGTTATTTCTTTGTCTGTGAATAATATCCTGCAAAGAACCCAGTGGAACTTTCATTATCCTCACCCAGCTCACCTGAACGACATAGTAAACCAAACAGCCATCATCATTAAAGTAATACGTCGATATTCTGGTGCAAAACACTGATGGAAGTTTGCCCAAACCTGTATAAACAAAAACAGGTTAGCTACAGACATACAAAGGTTGCTTATGGTATGATAAAATGAATCACATGTCTAAAGTCAATCTAGTATGGGCTTATCGCTAACATCTGTCTATAGATCTTCCTGAAGAACCCTTCTAATGCTAGTAGAATGTTCCATCATTCTAGTGATGACATTTCGGTGGACTCTCTCTATGGACTTCTATAACCCTACAATATCTAGTAAGATAATGATGTTAAAAGATTATTTTAAGATCTACTGTTATTGGTTTCCATGCTTCTTGTCCTAAATCTTCTCCTTTTGCGTTCCACTTTACCTGCTGCAATATGTTAAGAATTCGAATCATCCATCGATTGTACCAGGTGCCTGCCTCAGACTGGATCTCAACCAGTTCATCCTCTTGCTTAATAGTTTTTATTTGCGTTACCTAAAAGAAAGAAACAAATTGACCTTTAATTGCCCTATAATTGCTCTTTTCCCCTCCTCATCCACCCCTTCAGCTGGCATGTAGCTGCCTTCATATGCAATTTGCCAGTCTAGATGGCATATTTACTTAAATCGTATAACGTTTCCCTGCTTGATTGATATCAGCGATATCGAAATTTACTAAGCCCTTTCCAACTTTTTCTAACTTATACAATGGAGATGTGGCACTCAAATGTTTCTAAGCTCCTGGCGGTAAAAGCCCCAATATCAATATTGATTGAAAATAATGTAAATTGTGCTAGTATTAACACATCGATATTTATCAATGTTGGTTTTTATCTATACATTTTTTTTCCCGACTTTACATAAATTAGGGGGGAAAAGAAAATGCGGCAGAAAAAAAAATGTCAAAAAAAAGGTAAAAGGGATCGAATGCTCTTAGTAAATATCCTGTATGGGTTGTCCACAGACATTGGACAATGAGCTAAATCTAAGCTCATTTTAAAAAATGTATAGTATAGCTCAACACAAAATTAGCAGATGGAATTCATTTATCCTGCATATAAACACTTGGCTCTGCCCTAAAGATCAGGAGAAGAAATTCTCTCCCCAATCTCTTTTCCCAAAGTTCTGTCACCAGTCAACACTCCGAGAGCCTCATTGACTAAAGGGTGAATTCACCTGTCAAATTCACTTCACTACAATTCGAGTCAAAATAGACATAAATTCATTTCTTACTATTGACTATGCTGCAAATAGACAGACAAGCGGACAGCGGCGTTCAATGTCGCATGCGTAGTGTGTTGTATTCAGGTGGACAGAAGTAGCCAATATCACTTTTGAATGAATAAGTCGCCTTACACAATACTGGAGCCCTGCCATCAACCCCCCAATTTCCAACTTTGGCCGATTGTCTATGACTATCAAAGACGCCAGAATTGGTCACATATTCGCCACATTGCAGAGTTTAGTCAATAAGAGAACATGGGGAAGTAAAGAATAGATGTGAATTCACAGCTCTACGCAACTGTTCGGACTTTAGTCAATGAGGCCCTCTATCTGGATTTAACTACCCTGTTTCCCCGAATATAAGACATCTTCTGAAAATAAAACCTAGTGCAGAATTTTCCAAGCTTAGAAATATAAGGCCTCCCCTGAAAATAAGACCTATCTGCAGTAAGGTACTGGAAATATACTGTACCAGTACCGTGTCCCAAAAATAAGACCTAACTGCAGTAAAGTACTGGAAATATACCATACCTGTACCGTGTCCCAAATATAAGCCTTAGCTGCAGTAAAGTACTGGAAATAAACCGTACCAGTACCGTGTCCCAAAAATAAGCCCT